>JASANE010008519.1:0-200805 GCA_030248225.1 Trileptium ribeirensis
CCGTTATTCAGTTCCTATGGTACATACGAGACTTTACATTTACTGCAGTGTTCTGCTTCTGAAACGGTTTATACGACTCGAGAATGAGAATCCATTAAGCGTCCTCCGTACAGCATGCTTACTAGCGTTCGCAGAACATTGCCATACATGTGTATAATAAGGTAGAAAATTCACATAAGAAAATGAGTAACGCGAGGGCAGAAAGGGGGTAAAATCTCGCCTCTTACATCTGCCTATATATCTGTAGTAATTTAAGAGATGTTATATCATCCTGATTGAGTAGTACTGAGAATTTTTTTTCATTTTGATTTTACTCAGCAGAAAGATCTTACCTTCAGAGGGTCAGAGGTCCTTGCATTAGTTATGCATTTGGCGCGCCTCCCTCAAACAATGTTTGAACTTGTCCAAAGAGATGTGAAATTTATCAGAATCTTGGTTGTTCCATGGTCTGATGACCCGACAAGTGAAAAAGTGATTTCGAACATTTGGAATAGAAGGGTGGAAGAGCTTCATGTCATGACGTCGTAGTAATCGTGGGCTAGAAAACAGTTCGTCAGGGTTAAGGATAGCGTCTTGGTGCAGAATCTTACAGGCGTTGACAAGATCAATCGCCTCTCTTCGATTGTGCAGGGAGGACATTGAGGAGAGAGCATTGTCATTAGCGATACGGAGACATCGGCGTTGTGTTTTCTCCAATCTCTCCATTCCCCCGATATATTGAAGCGACCATATAATCGCAGAATGCTCCAAAATAGGTAGCACAAGCAAGGCTAATGATATTCACATTCCTGGACACGAGTGACCGACAAATTAGATCTATATGCCGATTTGCCTTAGAGATGATGCTATCCAAGTGTCTATTGAAACGCAAATCATTAGAAATCATCACTCCCAAGTCGCGGGCGCATTCTGTTTTTTGGATAATACCGTGGGGTAATCGGTACTGTGCATGGATGACGGTGTTAGGCCTGATTCGAAGAACATAGCATTTAGATGGTTTCAATTCAAGTCACCATGTACGTGACCACTGGGCAATGGTGTCAATGTCGTTTTGCAAGATAGTACAGTTATCTACAGAGGCTATGTGCCTGTATAGTTTTATATCATCAACAAAGAGGGTTATAGAAGACATAATGTTATCGCAGATATCGTTCACGTAAATTATGAAACAGTTGGGACCACTAATAGTACCTTGTGATAACAATCAACTACATTCCGCAATCAAAACTAAGTACCATTTGCGACGCCATTTGAGTCTTCAGTTACCAATGCGGAGTCCGTAAGGATCTAAAAAAGAGAAAAAGGTTATGGTTAGGGCACCGCTATATACAGCGTTATGTCTCTTCGACAGGACCGAAAATTTACATGGAGGCATTCATCCGGGAACTGCCAGCTCCAACCAGGGGAACTGCGAATACATGGCGGAATTTGCCACAAGGTAGCTGGGACAAACCATGCGCCCAAGTACGTGCCATGGTAAGAGGCCATGGTACCTTCATAAAACATTTAAAGAGTATGAAGCGTGAGAACTCAGACTCTTGTAGGCTGTGTAATAAGGCGGTAAGAACAGCATATCACATCACACGTGAATGTGTTGAACTTGAATCTATAAGACAAAATATATTAGGCTTCAAGAACTGTAATACGGCTGTAATCTCAAAGACAGCCTATCCAAGTTGATTGGATACTGGAATCAGATCAGACCTAGATTAGATGAATGAGTCGAAGTAACTGGCTTACATTGTAAGCAGCTAAAAGGTTAGGAGTTGGGAAAGTAAATAGGGCGCTGAAAAGGGTTCTACTTAAGTACCTGATAGAATAAATTGTGTATCACAGCCCTTTAAGCCTGCTTGTCTGTCTATCTAGGTCAGCTACAACAACAACATACGTAGTTTATTACTGGTCAAGCCAGCCTTGTTGAACACAGAACTGTTATGTATTGTCAATACTCACACTGCCCATGTGAGATATAGACTAGATGAAAGATCCTGTTATACAAAAATAATAGCCTGACACGTGGTAAATAAACAGATAAGATCAGAAAGGGCATAGAGCCACTTACAATTGATCACAAATTTAAACGATACTGGTGATAACACTAAACAGTCACTGCACGTAGAGATGCATGTACCACTTGCGAATTATCTAAAAGTAGGATTTTGAAAAAATTATATGAAATTCTCTGTTTAGGACCTACACTCGCCTTACTATGCACTAAAAATTTACACAAAAAATAGATAACAACATTTTGTATTTCGACGGAAGTTTTGAGAGGCATTTTAAAGCAGATATTGAAAGTTGCCATTTTTATGCCCGTTGCTCAATTGTAGTCAACGTGTTTTTGGAGGGTGATAGATATCATTTGGAAAGAAATGGACATAAAGTTTGACATCATCAGGAAAAATTTTGCAACTAACATTAGGCATAACATAATTAGGTATATTTATATACAACAGAAACAGCGAAGGACCAAGTACCTTACCTGGCGGTACACCTGAAGTTACTGGATAATACTTAGAGCGAGTTTCATTTACTTTTACACGAAATCGCCTGTTACTTAAGACAGCTTCGATCCATTTTTTTGAGATGGCCTGTAATGCCAAACTATGAAAGTTTGTACAATATTTTGTTGTGTGCTGTAGCATCAAAGGCTTTCGCAAAATCTATATAAACAATATCAACTAAATTTCCCATTTCCAGCTAAATGAATCAGTTATCGAAACATCCCAAAAGCAGTGTGCAAGTAGAACGCTTTGCAAGAAAACCGTTCTGGCTTTTTGCTATTAAGTTGTTTGATGAAATGTAATTTAATAATTATTCCTTTTTTATACATTCCATAACCTTGAAAGAGCTCGATAAGAGTGAAATTGTTCGATAGTTAAGTGGTTGAATGGTGATCCTTTTTTATAAATGGTTACAACATCCGAACAGGACCACATGTTAGGTAAACCGCCATTTGTGAATGATTGTTCGAAAATATGAGAAAGTGGATTACACAACTCATCGCGGAGTTCTTTTAAAAAGGACTGGGAAATTTCGTATGGAGCATGACTATGTTTATTTTGTAATTTTCCCATGAATTTGTGCACGATATCAGGCCTGAAAGATTCTATGATAATTCTATGCCATCGGGATCTTCTGTTATTGCAGGAAGCTTCTCATCATACGGAATACATACACTACCGAAAGCATTTTCTAGTAAATTTGAACACTGATATTCTCTTTGGATATTCTTCAAGGCACTGATACCGCTCCTAGCTAAGCACGTATTGTTGCCGTATTTAAAGAGTTTCGATTTAAGAATTTTGAGTTCGCGGTGTTTTCTCTAAACAAAAATCGCCTGGGAACATTTCTTGCTGTGTAATTTGAATTTTGTGAAACATCCTGATTTTTTGTTTTCTTTGCATAATTTAAGTTTATTTCGAGGACCCAGGTTAAGAATTTTGCGTTCGCGGTGTTTTTGGTAATCAGAAGTCGCCTGGGAACAGTTTTGCTGTGTATTTTGAATTTTGTGAAATATCTTGATTTTTGCCTTCTTGCCACATTTTAAGTTTATGCGATAGTACCCTCTTAATGTTAAAAGTGTAGTCGGCTTTAGTATTTGAAATTTTATTTCTCGTCAATGCTATATAGTAATGAATCGCAATTTATATTTGACAAGTTAGACTTAATAGCTGGAAAATTAACTTTTTTGAGATCGAAGCCATATATATGTGGGTTTTGTACACTTGCAGCCAAATTCGCCATATCATCTGAGAGATGGTCTGAAGTAGAAATCTACAAGAGGTACATTTAATATGCATGTTGTCAAAAGAAGATATATATAGTAAATTGTTGCCACGAGTATATAAAGTAGCGAGTTGCTTAAGACCTGACTCGGAAATACTGTGCATGAAAGTTTCATAAATGAAGCTATGAGGCCAAAATGAAATAGCACATTTTATATTTGGCAGATTGAAGTCTCCTACTATAGTCACAGGCATGATGTATCAAGTTTTTTTGAAGACCTCGGCTAATTACACAGTTTGCATCGCCATCTGTTGATCGATAACAACAAATCAATCGATGCTTTGTCTGCAGGTATAATTCTACAGCCACAATTTCAATGTTATTACCTGATGATAAACTTTCAGTAATTTCCCCAAATTTTAACTCTTTTCTAATAAACAGGGCAACACCACGTGCCTAGAGTGTTTTCCGTTTTTCTGGCAATGTTGTATCTACTGAGCAGACCCAGCAATGAATTTGTTATGCAAGTATTAAGCCATGTTTCGGTTACAGAAATGGTATGGTATTGATCGAAATTCAAGAGCACCTCTAGGTAGGTCAGTTTGTTGGCCACGCTATGCGCATTTATTATATAATTTACTGTTCACCTTGTCATTCAGGAATATGTTGTCGAACTTTATTTTGTTGGCTGCTTCAGCTGAATCGCTGACGGAGACAATTCTTGGTTTTAGTTTAAAGTAATTGATAGTTTGTCGTTCGATGACTTCACTGAGTAGTCTAGTTACGTGTATATTTATCCTTAACCAAACGCCCGTTAGCAAGCGTGCATCCTTTTAAAACCAAGGGGTTGCATAATTGTTTTTCATACCGTTTTATATAACAGATATACAGTTGCTTTTGTTAAATATGTACTATTTATATAACTCCTGGAGATGAATATTTCTGCAGGCCGCGCTTCATTTTACTTGATTTTTTGAATCAATTTCTATCAGCATTAATATTGAGCTTAGCCATAACCGACGATAATGTCACTTAAATACCGGGAGTTGCTGAGAGTTAAATTAAAAGGATGCCTAAATTTAGCTGGTAGCATGACGCGGTAGTGATTTTAACTAACCCAAATGCATTCAGATTCAGGAATAAGAATAAGGAAGAGTGCGTGCTGGTGTGTTACACCAGATTAACAATATTCTATATAATATTTCATTATCTTCGCACGTTAAACATGCGCGTTGAAATGTCTACGAATACACGCAATCCTCAGCCGAACAAAGTCGCTCCTCCGCAACCCCCCCTGGCTACGCCCTTGTAATATATTATTATTATATTTATATATTACATACGAAGGTATTTGACCAGACGTCGTCAGAGAGTAGTCATTAATAGTGCGGTCACAGCCGGTTCGCAGCGGTATTGCACAAGGTATATTCACAGCGAAGTTTAAGCTCCACAATCCCACCTCCACCACAAGCCCACCTCCACCACAAGCCCATTTAGCTCCGATTGGGCCGTCAGGTCAAAGTTGCCACCTTGAAGGCACCCTCTTTTATTGAAAATTTAAAAATTCACCCAAAAAAATTGTGAGCAATTATGTACCTTTGTATTTTGAAACGGTGAGATCAAGCGATCAATAAAAACGGCCGCAAAATATGTTGCGAAATTATTTTCTCTCCCGATAACCACTAATCTAGCCAATAAAGCTTCAAGTATCTGAGGTATGCATACTAAACCTCAAAAGCGCAACATTACTTTCCCAATATTTGCAGTAAGAACTGGTCATTGACGGTTCAGCGGCGAATGGACAATGTCCCTTTAGTTTAGCTGCAGAAAGCACCACTTGTGCACTGAGGTTGGTAGCGGATATTCAAATACCTGTGACGATTCTTCGAGGAATAACTTTAGAGCAAAAACTAGACTAGTGTTGTTTCATTTGAAGCAGGAATACTTTCTTCGACATGTGACATTGATGTCTACAAATGGCTGTTTGGTTAAAAGTTGTTAAAACATTCCGTACGCATGTACCACATTAGTTCAGTATCAGTGTGTAAATGTCGCTCACTGTTTAGCGGAGAGAGGTTTATTTTTAATCAGGCCACTGAGCGTGAAGTACAGCCCTTGAGCAGTAAAACTAAACTGATAAGTACGTCATTGGGATCCAAAGGATCCACTGATCCGGTTTACTCTGCACTGTGACGGCGATCTTTTCGTCTCAGAAATCACTATATATAGTTCATATGCAACCATCGCTTGTCCTACAACAGATAATCAATTATTCCAGGAATGTAGCTGAGCGGTGTTTCTCGACTTTTTCATAAATCTGGTTAAAGCCGCTCATCGCCGGGGGTAGCATAGAATCATAATTTTCACGATACATCTTTTTCGTTGCTTCGCGATACGCAGCAGAGAACAGCAACGTGCGACTTTATTGCAGTACTGCGCCTGCTCCGCACCCTCACCTGAATCAGCTTGACTTTGCAATATCACAAATTCATCTCGATTGCCAGCTAGACGCTGAGAAAAATTTTTGTTGAACCACGGTCTCTTCATCCGTTCATAGATTCTGTAATTGCTTCCTCCCCCTTATTCTGCACCACACTTTTATCAACCATGTGGAAATGTTAGATATATCTAGCCTATCCACAGAAGGTATTTCATAAATTTTCGCTCTCCATTGTATTTGGGCTGTTCTCCTAGGTCTGTTGCACTCAGTCCTTGCATGGATTTTTTGGATATATAATATAATCGTTCTAACAAAAATGGTAATAACCATAATGTTTAGGGCTAAACAGATATATCTATACAGTTTACTATTTTAAATGGCGACAACGTCCGACAACCCTTCTGGCAATGGCATTATAAACGACCATTCCCATGTGTTAAATAACGGGTAATGCTTTTTTATTGAAATGTGCGGGTGGTTTGTTAACTGTGTATAATTTTAATCCACGTTTACTTCATTGTTTTATACTTATGCGGCGAAAACGTGATTCGTGCACTTTAGTAATGCTCTTATGGCACTAGAGAAAACAATGCACGCAAGTGAAGCTCAAAGTCGTGGCAGTGTTGTGTAGCTTCTTAGTTGTAGATACATTCGCTTGAAATGCGCACAATACCCTTAGCAATGCCACGCTAACCGAGCTAATGCAGTTGATTTTGCGCGATTTTAAAAGCATTGTTTTATCACGAAAATGAAACGACACTGCATAGTGTATATATATAAACAGTAAACACAATGTCATTTCATCATGCTAGTGGTAACGATGTCACAAAAGATCGTATAGCTATAACTACATTAACTTGCGGACGCGGTGTATCTAGTGCTGTTGCACGAATTAGGAGCAAATGTAAATGCAATTGCAAGACTGTAGAGAACATGTTGTTACGCTGACAACTTTAAATTTGTTACGCCATAACTTTAAATGCCATTTGCGTGCCATCTAAGCTGCAGCACTTGCGTTAAGTGCGTGTATAGTCAAATGGGGTTATTGTGGGCATGGCAAAAATCTGGGGGAATTATGGGCACACCTCCATAAATTCCTCCAATGGGCGAACGGAATAATTTAGTAAGTGTGCGATACAGATTGTACATTGTGATACCAAAAATACATGCCAGTTTATATTTTGTGAGTGACGCATCACATTGTAAATATTTTTGGACCTCGCAACAAGAAAAAACCACGAATTGGATTTAAATTGTCAAAATTTAGGCATTTTATAGGTTTTCTTTCGGTGTTGCTGCATATGATGAAAGGAAATCTATTTTATCCAATACGGACTATTGAATTATTATCAGAATATATATTATCAGAACGGAGTGTAATGTAGTGGAGATTGTGTGTTGCAGGAGTGAAATCTTAAATTCCCTCTGTGTGTGATCGGCCATAACTCGGCAACGACTTAACCGATTTTCATGATCTTGGGCTCATTCGAATCGGCATAGGCTATTTATCGTGTGGTTATTTTTGGATTTGAGGTCTGGTTCCTAGGTCACAGGTCAAAAGAAGGGTTTTTACCCCATTTTAGTACCCTTCACGGATGCAAGGTTATTTTCATCTTAACTTTTGAATTTTTTTCTCTGGTTGGTTTTATTTCATAGTAAAATGATAAATGCCTATGCGCATTTTTTTGTTTTTCGATTAAAGCTTCGGTTCTGGAATTATGAGATTTGCAGTACGGGAGTATGGCGCCCCCATGGTTGCTCGACCCAAAATTCGAAAAAATTTTCTAACGTCTTGGGCGGCTGAAAAGTTTCACGTGGGGATTTTCGGGCATGGAAAACTCTTTGCCGGTTTTGGTTTTGTTCGGCGGCCCATGGGTACGGGATTACGGTGCCCCCATTGTTTGGCGTCGAAATTGGGGGGTTTTTACCCCATTTTAGTACCCTTCTCTGGGAAGCAAGGTTATTTTTGTCATAATTTTCGAATTTCTTTTCTCTGGTTGGTTTTATTTCACAGTAAAATGATAGATGCCGATGCTTCTTTTTTGTTTTTCGATCAAGACTCCAGTTGTGGAGTTATAGGATTTGAGGTATGATTCCTTGACCTAAAATTCCTAATTTTATTCTGACGTCCTGAGAGGCTACTAGCTTGCACTTGAAAGTTTTCGGAAACTTATTGCCGGTGTTAGTTTTGTTCAAATGTGTGCGGTATTTTGTGATATCCGCATATAGCATATCGACGTATGCTATCGAGAGCTGATTGGCTGTGCATGCAAAAGGCGTAGATATACCTATGCTTCACTATGTTGTAATCTCGATAGAGTTACTAGTAATTATATACGTACAATAGACAGGTCTGTAGGTTAATGTCTGTAGTCTGCCTCGAGTCAGGTCTAACCCTGAGGTCGAAGCGTGGAGGTGTGTGGGAAAAGGTCAATGGTGGCATTATTTTATATAAATACCAGGGAGTAACTGGAATTCCGGTTCGTGAAAAATTTGTGTTCCGGTGCTTGCTAATTTTTACCAGAATAGAAGTTGCGGTTTCTCTACTTGACTAAGTAAGTTAACGAACTAAACCATAAATGGAGCAATATTCTTGATGCTATTTATGTAACATAATATATTTGCGGTCACGCTGATCACTCTATTAGCTTGTTAATACCCCAACAGCTTTTCACAATCACTACTAAATAGTTTTTATAACGCACAGAGAAATAACGCTAGTCAATCAAACACTAGCATAGTTATAATTTTTGAAATGGTACTGTTTCGTCCTGAATTTGTTAGCTATGCCATTGCCAACGGTTCCTGCTTGGCATACTGCAGCAAACAACTGCTGCCAATTGTATGTATCAGTTAATTTTTATACACTCGAAAGGGAATAAAACGAAGCAATATCGTATAGTTCACCTTCATGAAAATTGTCTGACGTTAGTAATTCGCATGGGAAAACGAACAAGCTTGGTGGACCTCTGTTCATTAAATTAGTTTCTAAGAACCTTTCAAAGACACATATAACCAAAAAAACACCGGCGGTAGTGCATTAAACTGGGCTCTCCATTTGCTGAAAATTTTAGCAGGGGCATGAACCGGAGGCCCACTGGTTCCGAACACGCGGGTGCCCGATTTCGCCAGAGTATATTTTGCCAAGGAAAAACTGTTAAAAATAGTATCAGACACACTGCCAAAACGCTTAAGGTGGAGAGAAAAAGTGATTTTAAAGCAAATTTAGAAAAAAATTTGCGAAATGTTTGGCTTCACGACGGAGTTTTAGTACAACTTTTGACTAAATGTTATGTACTTTGAAACGATTGGATACAAAATAATTTGCCAATTGCAGGGGGGGCAAAATTTTGCTATGGGGCACTTGAAAATGAGAGCCACCCTCACCAATTTGCAGAGCCCAGATTAAAAACAAATCGGTGGATGTATATTTTCAGTACATACATATTAGTGGTTTCTCCGCACAAATGTGAAAAATGAGGGTATATTTGCTATGTGGGAGCATGAGAAGGGTCGAAAAAATGTCTGATTTTGTGACAGCTTTGTGTCTTTTTCAGTTAATTTAACTATACGTATATATATACAATGTTACATGGATTTTTTTACAGACGTCATGATCTGAAAAAATTTTGAAACTGTTCATCTTTTGGTTTCGCGGTGCTGGCTGACAAATTTTCTGTTAGAGCCAGTAGGATTTTTATCTATCAGGGAGTAACCGGAATTCCGCTTCCGTCGAAAATCGTGTTCCGGTTGCGGTTCCGGCAAAGGGCAAAAACCATACCGGAACCGGAATTACGGCTTAAAATTTTTGTTTGAAATTTTCCACATTTTTGCTTCATTCAAACATATGTACGTAATATATATTATACAGTGATCAAGCTGCAATATAACCAAGCAGAAGAAAATATTGACTAAGCAATTTGCCGTGTGAAACGTAAGTAGGGCATATAATTTCAGTAGGAATTTTTCATAACCCACAGGAGTTTGTTACAAACCAAAGCCAGGTCGATGCTTGTAGTAGCTATTTTACACAATCGGATGTCTGCGGGGTACGTTCGAATTAAACCGGCCCAACTCGGTAGCAGAGTATGTGCATGCCTAACATAAATTGCGTCAAGCACCAGACAGTGCGCTTGTAAACTTTGTATATCAGTCTAAATTGAAGTAAGGTAACGTTATCTGCAACGCAGCCAGAAACTGCTTTCTTGACAATGAACTGTATTTGTTGAAACTGTGCAAGCAGCATCACAGTTTGTCTCATTTATAGCATTCTGATTAGAAAGTTATCATCATTATTATCTAACTGACGGGCAGTGTTTGTCCAACGCAGGCCTAAATAGGGACCTTGACCACTGATTAGAAAATTACCTTCAATTATTTTCTCGTAGAACCGTATAAACCAATAATTTCAAGTTTCCTACAGAACAACATGTAACAAACGTATATATGTAGTAAAGGGAGGCGACTGGAGACAGAGGGAAAGTTTTTTACGCTCTATGCGTTCTAAGCACATTCAGTTTGACACAGTATACGCAAGGGTGTATAGTGGAAGGCGTTTTTTTGCTCTGGGTGTCCAAAAACCGACATATTGATCGATAAATAAACATTATTAGCTTCTTCAGTCTCTTTAAAGTTTCAGAAACGTAGTAATGCCATCGCAATGCATTAAGTTTAATGCAAAAGTTATTTTTAATACATTTTAAATCCACTATGCCGGCGTTTATTCCTTCATCTGTTTTACTATATGTATATATAAATTTCGATGGCCAGGTTCCGGTTGCTGGTTCCGGATATTCCCTGCTAACTATGTAGGATCTGTGCGTTTTAACCTTATATCGACAAAACAACGGTAGGTGGAAACATTCGACATTTGTAAATCACAGCTTCCAAGGAAATTACAATTATAAAAAAACTGCGGTTATTTGTCTTAGTACTTAGTGAATTAGCTGTTTTCAACGTAAGTACAATTACATTAATCGTGTCAGCTATCCTAAAACTCTGTTGACACAAGACAGCCCCAACGTTTAACTAATTGTAGAAATATAAGACAAGATTGATCTTACAATTGTTACTATGCACTTGTACTCATTTAATAAGGGGTGCGTCAAACAGTCGTATTTGTTATTTTAGCGGCTAAATGAAAATTCAGTGATCCGTACAGAGTTTTAATTGTTCATCTTGTTTTTAATTTGCTTGTTTTCGATGTTTTAGTGCGTGAATTTATATAAACAAACTTATAAACATTGTACAAGATTGCAATAATAAAGGGGTTCATTTTTCCAATTCGCCATATATAACGGAGTTTTTTCTAACTTGAATGATATATATTCGCCCCATCTCTCAGGGTCAGACTTTACATCTAAAATTAAGGGTAATGGGATGAGTCAGTGTTCTCTCTAATTGTGACACTAGCATGGTACATTAAATTATAAAATCTAGTGCAAGTGAAAGATCGATACTTTGCAATTTGCTTACGGCTAATTCATCTGTACGAATAAAGGGTTCAGAAAAATTGAAATCAGAATGTTCCTAATACCGCATTGCTGCTTAAAACAGTATTGGCAGTTGGGGAGGATGCTTTGTAAAAAGTATATATATTTATAGTTCGTTCGTCAAGTATCCGACATGCGTGTCTTCCAGCTTGGGTTCTAAGAAAGTTCTAATAATTCGTGACTTTATATATACATATTTTACTCCAGGTTGGCGAATCATGTAAATCAGGAATCCGACGACGAGGATGACATTCCATTAGTAAGTTTTAAAAAATGTTTTACGGTTTTCCTGATGACAACTCCTCTGGGTATTTTACAGTTTTGCATATTATAAATAGCTGGCTTCTTCATTCGCTGAAAACCAAGGAGGCCTGATTCGGAACTGGAAGGCGTTGGATTTTCCGAGGTCAAAAACTGAGGGCACTCGTTTTAACTGGGGGGCGAAATTTAAGGATTTTGGAAATTTAACATTTTTCAGTTAAATAAGTTGGCATTGTTGATAAATAGCCTTAGGAACGGCACAAAGCGTCTTTATTGAGGTTAAAACCAACTACATATGCAACCATCTTTTGCTGAAATTAGTCACAATTTTAATATCGGAAAGGGGTTGTTGAAAAAAATTTGTCAGTATTTTATGTCATCTGAGGGGTGTTTTGATTGGGGGGGGGCTAAAAAATTTTCCGGGGGACTTTTTGCCGGGAGAGTGAGCTAAAATTTTGGCAGTGACCACAACTGGGGGCACTAATTTTTTGCCAGGAGTTATGACAAAATGCTAGGACCCGCCACCCCCACTTTGGGGAAGCCAGAATAATCAAGTTGGACTCTGTATAACAAGGCGTATGCAGTGCATTACTGAAGACACTTTTTGCTCATGCTCACAATGTGTTAAAGGGATATTTCTGGGAAATGTTCAATAAGCCATACTCGGGCCCACAATGGTCAGGGAAGCGTTCCCACAAAAAAATGATCTGTAGCAAAGTTGTAGGTCTCGATGATCTAATTTGGAAAGTGGTTTCTGCTCATGTGTTGCGCCTCTGTCGCGAGATATAAGTTGCTCAATACAGGCACCCTAACGCCAAAGCACTATATTGGCCTGCCCACAGTGAGTGGGGGCCCCACATTCTAAATTGCCCTTGTCCGCCCCCGCTCGGGCGAAAACCCTTATGTTCAACTAAATACAAAAATTTTTTATATCTGAAAATTTATGTTTTGATGTTTGCAACTTGTTTTTTTAAACATCAATTACCACTATTTATAATGCCAAAACGTCGTTTTATAGCTTGAAAATACATGCACGGCAGCAACACTGCATGAAAATCTAGAATATTTAATATTTTTAAGCAAAATTTATCCCACCACTATGAAATTTAACCCGAGAATGGACATGGGGGACCACTTTTCGGAGGCGAGCTATACATACCTAGGAAGTAACCAGAAATCCGGTTTCTGTAAAAATCATGTTCTGTTTGCGGTTTCCAGAAAGACAATAACCATGCCGGAAGCGGAATTCCGGCTTAAAAATTTGCGTAAATTTTTCCAGAGTTTTGTTTCATCTGTGATTCAAACAACGTTATATACCCGCTGCCCAACACGTGGGAAATCCTGGGAAATTTAGTGGCGTAGTTTTAAAAGGGCAAAAACTGGAAATTCTATGGGAAATACTTAGACATTTGGCAAACGAGATAACCAACCTAACATGTTCCAGCGGGTTATCGCTGCCGCTATACCTCTAACTAAATATGCATGTAGACATTTGGTAAATCGAGATACTAAATATGCGCCATATTGCATGTATATAACAGCGTATATATAACTTCAGGTTAGGGTTTCATTGCAGCATTCTATTTTCAGTTCCATGCAAACAAAACGCCTATTATAAGTAGTAGAGAATAATAATATCTAAATTTCAAGACACTTGGCTAAATGAGGTCAAATATCCGGTGTTTTATAAGTGGATTCGAAAGGTGCTAGGCGACCCGAGCAAGGATAACTGCGATTGGTGCTGCAAGGAATTCAGTCTGAGTAATGTTGGAGTTTAGGCGATCCGAAGACACAGCAAATATACAGCACACGCGGGAAGTAAAAGAAGCGTCACCGCCGTTTTCTGAATGTTGAAAGTTCTTGTTTACATTTGTCAATAAAATAACGGAGACATCGCCTCTTCTCACAGTTCATGGCATGCAATTTTTAAACTAGTTTTCTGATTCCTGTATGCTTTTTTGAATCGCAACCGGAACAGGATTTTTGCCGGATCCGAAACCGGAACATGATTTTCGAAATATGGTTATTTTTCACTACTCTAAAAATTTCCAACTGTTTCACTGCAGGCCAAAATGAGCTTAAATTTTCCATTGTTATACATTCATAATTTTAGTCGGTCGTTAAATGACACATATTTGACTTTTTGTAACTGTCCCCCCAGATCAATGGGGGCAGACCTGTCCCCCAGCTGAGTGAGTGTAAGAACTGCTAAATCTTGTGACAACTGCCAAATTTGTCTTTTCCAATTAATCATAACGTATACGTGACAATGCTGCACGCATTTTGATTCCGAGTTGTCACTAACCCAATGTGTTCTTAGAAATTATGTACTAGCTTTTTCCTGCTAATATCCGTCCCACTGATATATAAACTACAAATTATAATTAATATATCAAGCGCCTCAGTTGGTGAAATACCTCCATCGTGGAAATTGCAAAAGCAAAACTGAATTAAACTAGTAAACCTAATAAATTACAAAAGTTAGCCTAGCAATTATAGGCAAAGTATTGGGAATCTTATATGTGTATACATGTATTTCAACTAGTCGGTAGTGGAACTACATCTGTGAGCTTAGCTTGGGCTGTGGCATTACGAATGTACTCAATTTTATGTTCTTGTAACTACATTGCATAGGGCATATGGCTTTATCATTGGTAATAATATATTTGAATTCTTCGACCCAAAAAACCCTATAGTGGTTTGATCGAAACCATTCTATTTCAATAAATAACACAAATATTGCAAAATTCTCTATTTTAGCTACATAAGCTTAACTAATTAGCTAATTACTAATTAACCACTCAAAATTTCTTAATCCCAAATATCAGGTGCACACTCTGACATGATAGGCTTTCAAACAAAAAAAAGTTTTTTTAATCGGTTCAGTGGTTCTTGAGATAGTAATATCAGCTAATTAGCGCCCGTTATAAAATCATAGAGCTTTAAAAGCCATATGTTCTTGATCAGTGACGTCGAAAACACTCGAGTGCAAAAATTGCAGTTTTGGGGGATTTTAAAATTTGCATAATATTAACTAATAAACTAATTATATAATTAATTAAATAACCAATATGTATATACGGCCAAGTTTTAGTGTTTTAGGAATGTCATATTCGTGATCAGCGGCATAGAAAACCCCTGTGTGTAATATATTTTTCATGTCTGAGCACTTGGAAAATTTAAAAATTAGTAATTAACTAACTTATTATCCTGTTAAAAGTAATAAACATCAGGTTCATAATCGGAACGGAAGCCATGTGCTGAACGTTTCTCAATATATTGCCCTTTTAAGTGTTCCCGGGTAACCTCGAAGTATATAGCTAATGAACGCAGTTTATCCACATCGGTATAATGCTGATTTTAGGCTGCTCGTGTGTGGCCAGCTTCTGCATCGAGCAACCGCAAGCAGTTAGATGCAGTTAAGGTTGAAGAACTTGAAACAAGTCCAACGTCAAGTTATAACAACGTTGCATCGAGCAGCACTACCAAACGAGCGTATGAATCTGACGATGACGAAGATAACATCAGTCTAGCAGTTAGGTAATATTCATTATTTTGGCTTCGGGTGTTCATTTTATTACGTACCGACGATTTTTTTTCGGTCGCATCGGTTGAACTTATTCTTTAAACATACATAATTGAAACGGAGCAAGCCGAGTTTCTACTGAGGGCGCTAGGAAGAAAATCGTGAAAATTTTTTTAGAGCATAGTGTAACGTAGTCGAGAAGGTTCATTCGAACCGGCATAGTCTATTTCCGAGCGTTTTTTAATTTGAAGTCTGGTTCCGGGGTCAGAGGTTAAAATGAGGGTTTTTGCCCCATTTTAGTACGCTTCGCGGAAGCAGGCGCATCGGTTGAACTTATTCTTTAAACATACATAATTGAAACGGAGCAAGCCGAGTTTCTACTGAGGGCGCTAGGAAGAAAATCGTGAAAATTTTTTTAGAGCATAGTGTAACGTAGTCGAGAAGGTTCATTCGAACCGGCATAGTCTATTTCCGAGCGTTTTTTAATTTGAAGTCTGGTTCCGGGGTCAGAGGTTAAAATGAGGGTTTTTGCCCCATTTTAGTACGCTTCGCGGAAGCAAGGTTATTTTTATCTTAACTTTTGAATTTTTTCTGGTTGGTTTTATTTCATAGTAAAATGGTAAATGCCGACGCCTTTTTGTTGTTCGATTAAGGCTCCGGCTTTGGAGTTACGAAGTTTGAGTTATGGTGCCCTGGTGGTTCTTAGACCCAAAATTCGAAAATTTGTTCTGACGTCCTGGGTGGATGAACAGTTTCGCTTGGGGGTTTTCAAGCATGGAAAACCTATTGACGGTGTTTAGTTTGCTCTGCAACCTATGGTTCAATAGAAACGGGAGAATGGCGTCCCTATGGTTCCGGGTCAGAGGTCAAATTCAATTTATTTTACCTCATTTTAATACCTTTCACGGAAGCAAGGTTATTTTTATCTTAACTTTAGATTTTTTCTTTGGCTGGTTTTATTTCATAGTAAAATAATAAATGCCGATGCATCTTTTTGTTTTCCTATTAAGGCTGCTCCGGTTCTGGAGTTATGGGTTTGAGGTGTGGCACCGTCGTGGTTCCTCGACCCAAAATTCGAAAATTTGTTTTGTTTGGGGTCAAAGGTCAAAATGAGTTTTTTTGTTTCATTTTACTGCCCTTCACGGAAGTATTGAGTTACGAGGTTTGAGGTATGGCGCCGTCGTGGTTCCTCGACCCAAAATTCGAAAATTTGTTCTGACGTCCTGCGTGACTGAAAAATTTCACCGTGGTGTTTTCGGTCATGGGAAATTCATTGTCGGTGTTAGCTTTGTGCTTACTTGTGCGGTATTGTGTGCTATCCTCATATACCATAACGGCGTATGCTTTCGAGAGCTGATTGGCTGTGCGCGCAAAATGCATAGGTGTACTACTACGGAGCATGAATTTAATACGCTTTGCAATCTCAACAGAGTTACTAGCTTTTTTGTCTGTCGCTGTAATTCATACTTACAGGGCCGTTGTGGGCCCGAATATGGTTCATCGACCCTTTTCCAGAAATAGCGATTTTTCAAATTTCGCCGTGTCGTTGCTAGTTTTTATTTACAATGAGTGCCCATTAGGTTATCAAGCACGATGGATTAGATGGTTTTGCTGCTTGGGGTATAGCTTGACTATATTATAACTTGTCTTCGGGTTTCTATGGTTTTTACGGTCGACGGGCGCAATTTTCGAAATGTCAATTATCGTTTGTTTGGTTATGTATCGCATCGAGGCCATCAAGAATGGTTATGTGTAGGAATCAAGGTGTAGCCGCAATTCCGGTTCCGGCGAAACTCGTCTTACTGTTCCGGTTCAGGCAAAAGGCAAAAACCATACCGAAATTGGAATTCCGGTTTTGTTGAAATTTGACCAGATTTTTTGCTTTTTCTGTAGTCCAATCATATTTTATGTATACATAAAATGATCAAGTTCCAACACAACCAAACAAAAGAAAATCTAACTGAGCAAATTACCCCGGTTCCGAACCGGGGGCGCCCGATTTTGCCAGGGGGCATTTTTCCAATAAAAGTTAAAAAGCCATTTTGAGGCAAATTTTGACAAAACTTGAATAATTTTTGGTTTCAGAACGGAATTTTAATACAAATTTTGATCATATTTTATGTACTTTGGACCGGTTGGAAACAAAAAAGTTTTCGAAGAGGCGGTAAACCGGTGGGAGCCCAAAATTTTGCCCGGGGGCACCTGTTCTGAACCAGAAGGAACTTAAAATACCAGGGAGCCCCACCCAAATTAGAGAGCCCAGTTGAAGTACTTAGCTTTGTTTGGCTAATATATACTATGTGAAGCACCAGCCAGTGCGCTTGTAAACTTTGTAAGTCAGTCTGCGTTGGAGCAACATACAAGCAAAGCAGCCAGAAGCTGTGTTCTTGGGAACAAGCTGTATGTATTGAAACTGCGCGAGCACTGTCACAGTTTGTATCATATATAGCATTCTGGTCAGAAAATCATCATTATCATCTAACTCAGAGGCACTGATTGCCCAACGCTACCCTGAACAATGTTTCTGGCCAGCAATCAGAAAATTATAGTATACATTTTTATTTTCTTTTATAACAATATAAACCAATAATCTCAAGTTTCCTACGGAATGACATGTAACGATCGCATGTCTAGTAAACAGAGGTGATTGGAGACAGAAATCGTCTAGTCGACGCTCCATACGTCACAACAACATTCAGTTTGAAGCAGTTTACGCAAGCCTATACAGTGGAAGGCATTTTTCCGCTGGGAGTCCAAAAACCGATCTCTTGATGGTTAAATAAATATTTTAGCTTCCTAAGCCCAGTCAAAGTCCGGGGAGGAAATAATGTCATCGCAATACATTAAGTTTAATGTAAAATTTATTTTTAATACATTTAAAATCCACAGTGCCGTAATTTCATCCATTACTATATATAAGTATATAAGGTTCCGGATGCGGTTTAAATGGGCGGTTCCGGTTATTCGATGAGATTACCGATCGCGAGTAACTCGTGCCCCGCCGAAATCATTAGTGGACGTCACATCCACTTTAAACTTTCCATGTTCCCTCCGATTCGGTAACAGCATCATTTCTTCCTGCTGATTGTAGTGAATTGTTGCCGTATCGCACGCTTAGTCAGTCACTGTAGGTCTACTAAGTCTGACCATCGGATAAGTCTGAGTTGAGCTAAATAAATGAGATCGCTAAAACCATTTGAAGTTCAAAATTTCCCTGCACAAATTTCCTCATTTAAATTAAATACTAGCGGTTGCGGCAATAAATTTGATTTGCGAGGCCATTAAAATTTTAATAAAAGTGCTTGGTGAGCACTTTTCGGACGATTTGACCCCAAATTTTAAGCTGAAGAGCAAACTCTCTTATCAGATTCCATTTCGATCGATTTTGGACCATTTTAATGTCCTAATCCTATATATATATATATAATTAAAGTGATTTATTAGGTACTATTTAATATAAAAATTTTATAAATTTATAGCGAAGTTTCCAGAAACTTCGTGTTTAAGCTATAAATATACCAACGAGGATGCCCTGTGGAATCCATAGCGCGTCCTTTACTTTATCCTCAAGTGACCGTTACTCTACATGTAAACGAAGCCTTTATACTTACTACGGCTTCTGTATTACTTTATAATTCTTTAACTTTACTTAACCTTGTGTGGTTCTTTAATATTAGCTAGATTTAGCTTAATATAACACTCAAACGACAATATTTGCTTACGACGATGTGCCTGGCAATCCTATTATAGAGACTTCATATCAAACGTTTTGTGTGCTTGCAGAGAAGGAACTTCAAATTAATTTTATAGCAAACTTTCACTGATAAGGATATGAATAATATAAAGTTTATATGAAAGTGTGCCTAAACTTCAAGCTCAAACTTGTTGACTTAATAAATATATACAAGGGAAGTAACCCGTCGTTGGTGGAGAATGATAAACACGAACGCTGGACGTCCACATCCAGCGAGTAAAATCTTATATTAATTTCATATAAAACCAATACTAAACTTATATAAATATGTATTTATTTCATATAAACTTATGTATAGACGTATATTCTTATACACTTGGGATTGGAGTTAGAAGAAAAGACCGCTTGTGTAAACAAATAAGGGCAAAGAATGTGAAAAGATGGTTCTATTCCCTCATTGGTGGCCAAAGTGCCAAAAGAGGCTCGGATTCGGACTCAGTGTGTCCGACCGAGGAATTTCATATGTAACAGGTGCCTTTTTTGACAACAGAAGGGGAAGGTGGGCTCTCGGGCGAGCCCCTCATAAATTTTTATAAATTATTAGGGTGTTTTAATCGGCTCTCGTGGGTTCGGGTTACGTTTTTATGGGACGAGGGGTATATATTTGTGTTAGATTTAACGAGGGGAATCCAATGAGGGGTTACACGCCTATCGGGGGAATGATATCTGAGTTTTTCATGGGAAAGGGTACCCAAGCGTGGGCGCAGAGGGTTAGTTTCAGGTTCAAATAAAAGCCTCGGTTTCCGGGAATCTAACGACTTCCTATATATATATATTAGTGTCAATTATTTGTTAAGTTATTTAATTTTGTGTGATTTATTTGTTATACGTATACAGTTATTTACTAATAAGTCCGTGGATGCGGATCGGATATCCACGAGACCGGTCTCATTTTAAAGAAAGACCGTGAAATTCTCTATCTAAAATGTTCAGTCCTTAATTCTCGAATTCTCAACGGGGCCGGAGCCGCAACTTTTAATTCTGAATTTTCATAGTTTCTCTTTTAATTTTATCAGCTAACTTAGCCAGCGAAAATGAACGCTGGTAGCTGATAAAATTTTTGTTACTGCAGTTTACCAGTGTATTTCTTACTTTTGAACACTGGTAAACTAACATTCTACTTTTCCTACTAATATTTTCAGGGAATTTGCTCATTAGCTGTTCGCTATAGGGCGGATTTTTGTGGTCCTCCTTCGTGGGGACGGTCGTGGCTGGTTTCCGTCGCGACCAATCTTTTCTACCAAAAATCGGGGTGAATTTCCCGGCCCTACCACGCGGGGTAGGGCCATTCCTATATATCGTGGTGTTCGGGGAGTCCTGCCCTCCGATTTATTCGCGGGGCGGATATGGCAAGTGCTCGCCACACCCGAGCTTTCCTACCTATAAAACACTGATTTCCTATGCGTGAAATCGTTAACTTTCCTCTAAAATTTCGACCTAACCAAAAATGAGTTACTCACGGACATATACCTCAACAATTACAATTACTAAGAGTACAACGAAGTATGATAATCATGGAAATGGTATAGAATAATAATAAAGTTATAAATAAATATAGGCGCTTATAGGCCAAAACGAAATCAATATGAACATGGTACAATGAACAGATATACTGTTATTACAAAGAACTGGCCATTCATGAAAAATGTACCCAAATTATCGATTCAAATCTATACATATATACGAGGATAATAGTATTAATTGGTGATTTATGATTTATTCCGAATTACCTATATATTGAGGGCTTACACATGTACATACGAGGGCGAGCGGATGACTTCGAGTTCCTGCAGACATCCTCACTTGTGCTCGATTTCGGAGAGAGTATACGTGGTCAAATTCGTAAATGTTGGCCATTAGATTGTGGCCGGATTAATCTATCTCGTAACGATCCAGCATGGATCTGTTACATACGTATAATTTTACATCATCCGCATATATTTTGCAAGAGACATTAGACAAGTCGTTAACAATATCATTTATATATAACAAGAATAGGGTTGGTCCGAGGACACTTCCTTGTGGGACACAAGATGTAACCGAGAAATAAGGTGAAAAAATACTGTATGTGCTCGATTTCGGAGAGAGTATACGTGGTCAAATTCGTAAATGTTGGCCATTAGATTGTGGCCGGATTAATCTATCTCGTAACGATCCAGCTTGGATCTGTTACATACGTATAATTTTACATCATCCGCATATATTTTGCAAGAGACATTAGACAAGTCATTAACAACATCATTTATATATAACAAGAATAGGGTTTGTCCGAGGACACTTCCTTGTGGGACACAAGATGTAACCGAGAAATAAGGTGAAAAAATACTGTATGTGTTCGATTGATTTCGGAGAGAGTATACGTGGTCAAATTCGTAAATGTTGGCCATTAGATTGTGGCCGGATTAATCTATCTCGTAACGATCCAGCATGGATCTGTTACATACGTATAATTTTACATCATCCGCATATATTTTACAAGAGACATTAGACCAACCATTAACAATATCATTTATATATAACAAGAATAGAGTTGGTCCGAGGACACTTCCTTGTGGGACACAAAATGTAACCGAGGAATAAGGTGAAAAAATACTGTATGTTTACTTTTAGAAATGAAGCAATCCAATTTTTTAGATGATTGGATATACCGAAATTAGAAAACTTGCTTATCAATTTTACATGTGAGACACTGTCAAAAGCTTTAAAAAAGTCTATATATTACTTCCACTGGATTTCCCATATCATGGGATATACACCGGTCAATACATACTAGCAATAGGTCGTTTCGCCGAAAAACCGTGTTGGTTTTCTGATAACATCTTATTTGACGTTAAATGATCCGTAAGCTTGTCATTAGTTACGGATTCCATCAGCTTACAGCAGTTAGAAATTAGAGAATTTGGTCTGCAGTTTGATTGATCTGACGCATATACTTTTTTAAATATAGCAAAATACTTGATAAACGACTGTTCAAAAATGTGAGAAACGGGAAAGGGAGAATATCACGCAACTCCTTTAAAAATACTGAGTGAATCCATCAGGTGCGTGACTATGCTTCGTTTTCAATTTACCCATGTATTTATGTACTATTGCCGGAGTGAACGAAATCCAGCTTAATTGAACGTTTGTTGAATTGCTATTAGAAGGCAAATGCTTATCATCTATTGTGAGAAAACATTTCAAAAATTGTTTGCTAAAATTATTGAGCGGGCCTCGTCGTCGAAGATCAGCTCTACTTGCGGGCTTTTCAACGCACTTATGCCTCCTCTTCTAAAACACCTGATATTAACGTATTTAAAAAGTTTATTTTTATCGCCTGAGGTTAAGATTTTGTGCTCTCTGTTTCTCTGAAATTTCAAAATAGCTTTAGAGCATTTACAGTTCCACAACTTATATGTAGAAAAATCACCCCGAACTTGTTTCGAAAGTCGCCAAAGTACTCTTTTCTTTGAAATCATTTTTTTAATATAATCAGGATATTTTTGTTTCACAGAGATGTTGGATTTTTTGTGGGGACAAACAATAAACACGCATTGTACAAAACATTATAAAAACAGTTCCATTTTTCTTCCACACTATGGGAAGCTAGTAGTACACCTTCCCAGTCAACACAGTTCAAGTAATGTTTCAAATCATCAAAATTAAAATTTTAATAATCAAAATTTGACTGCGCGTATTTATAGAGTCACTACAAAACTTACCAATTAATGTAAACAAACCCGCATCGTGGTTGGAACACAGAAAGCAATCGCCTTCCCGAACAATAGGAAAGTTAACAGGCGATGTTGTTAAAACCAGATCAAGTGTATTGTTACCGCGTGTAGAAAACGGTACCAGTTGTTTCAAGCCAATTTCCATAATACCGTTCATGTATAAGTCAATAAGAGGGTTATATATATGGTCAAGGGTAATTTAGCCAGTTAATATCAGGGAGGTTGAAATAACCAACAATTGTTACTGGCCAGGAAACTTCACAAAATAACCTGAACGAGTTGATCATACCAGAAACGTCAATACTGTTGTTTGCTGGGCGATAACAGCACACGATTCGATGTTTGGTCGGGATAAGTATATAAGTCTACAGCAACAACTTCAAGGTCCATGTGTGATGTGTCATTAGAAACCTCGCTAACAGCCATTGCGGTTTTCACAAACAGAACCTCTCGAATGTTGCCTGTCTTTCCAAAAATGCGATATGTGTTACTCTGGTCTAAAAGCGAGTTTGGAACTGTATTGTTCAACCAAGTTTCTGTTATCGCTAGTATATCATATTTACCACATGATAGCGTGAAATTAAGATCGGACCGTTTGTTGCAGAGACTGCGAGCATTTAGATGTAAACATCTGATCTAATTTTCATTGACGGAGGCAAGACGAGCCACCGAAGGTGGCGAGTCGCAGCCGGAGGCGTACATTTAACTTTATATATATCAATATACTAGACGCAAAATTTCAATTTTCTCTGTGACTTTTTTTTTGTTTGTGACAGACAGGTCTGCAGGTTGAACGCCTGGGCCGATTTTAGAAATTTTTTTTTCTTCGTGTTGCATATTCTCTTGCGGAGTGCCCTTTCATTGAGCACTTTTTTCTACGAAAATTGCTTTGTACTCAAAATTAAGCAAATGTTGCTCAAACTTAGGGATTTTTGCCATTTTTTCAGCTTTTTCACCGCATCTCGACAACCGTTCGTGCTATTTCGGCGATTTTTTTACATAAAATGTATTTTCACGTTTTCTAAACAGCTGTATATAGCTGATTGACGTATTTCATCTCTTTCCTTAAAAATTAAGCAAATTCTCTTAAAATTGACTTAGGGAAACCTAAGTTCATCATATCTCGACAACCGTTCGTGCTATCTCGGTCATTTTTTGACATAACATGTACCTTCACGTTTTCTAAAAGACTGTATACGAGTGATCTACTTACCTTTATAAATTCTCTTAAAAATGAGTTAAAAATTATTGTGTTATTGACGGAGGCAAGACGAGCCACCGAAGGTGGCGAGTCGCAGCCGGAGCAGTCGCAGCCGAGTCGCAGTCGAACATTATTTTACATAATAAATTCAGTTTCTTAAAATTGTTTTCATGGTGAAAATTCGAAGATGAGGTGTAGCTACTCTATGTTACTTTTAAACTGTTACCAAAAATGTTAGAAATTCCACAAGCTGTATGCACTATTCACGCCGTTGTTAACCACCATGCCTCCGTCACCCACGTTTACGTGTTGCTAGTTTTAAGTTATTTTGTCAAATGTTTCAGCATTCGGATTACAGTTGGGCCATATAGGAGCAACCTTTTCAACTAGTTTAAAGATACAGATAGTTTTCTTTCTACAGAAGAGGAGTGATTTAATTCCGAATATTCCCCACGAATTATTTGGCTGTTCACGTGAGAACAACCTTTAAAAACTACCAATTTCTCTTCAACCTCGACATATTTGTCAGAATTGTTGCAGGCATTTTCAAGTTCACGCTTGGGTTCATTTGCTTTAGCGTGAAGTGCAGCAATTTGTTTCCGATCGTTTTCAGACCCCGAGCGGCGAATGAAAACCGACCGGTACTGGGGATGGTTGCGAAGTGTGCGAGCTTCGTTGAGCACTGAGTTGACCACGCTAGAAGATGGTAACCGTAGTTTCAAGAACCGTGGCCGCCTTTGAGATTGCGTGACATTTCGGCGTCCTGGTGGGTGTAAGAGTCCCATTCTAAATACTTACTCAGCAGTTGCGGAAGCCCAAACCCGAAAATTTTGACCCAAATCTGCAGCGTAAATAAGGAAAACGATACATCATATGGCGCTTCTTAGAGGATGAATTGCTGTACAAAATGAACCCATTTCTGGTCTCATGGGTTCCATTAAAAACATTTTTGGAACCTAATCCTGTAACCAAGGGTTACATTGCGCAAAAGCTTTATATGACCTTAATTTCTGTACAACATGAACATGATTTGATTGAAATATCGGATAGCTTAAATCCACAGTGCCTTAATTTGGTCTTTCATCTGTTTTACTATATATATATCAGGGAATAACCGGAACCGTCCATTTAAACCGGATCCGGAACCGGAACCTGGTCTTCGAAATTTATGTATAGTAAAACAGATGAAGGAAGAAATGAAGGTATAGTGGATTTAAAATGCATTAAAAATAACTTTTACATTAAACTTATTGTATTGCGATGGCATTATTGCCTTTCTGAAACTTTAAAGATACTGAGGAAGCTAATAATGTTTATTTATCGATCAATATTGGTTTTTGGACACACAGAGCAAAAAATGTCTTCCACTGTACACCATTGCGTATATTGCATCAAATTGGATGTGCGATGGCATTATTGCCTTTCTGAAACTTTAAAGATACTGAGGAAGCTAATAATGTTTATTTATCGATCAATATTGGTTTTTGGACACACAGAGCAAAAAATGTCTTCCACTGTACACCATTGCGTATACTGCATCAAATTGGATGTGCTTACAACGCATTGCATAGAATACACTTACGCTCTGTCTCCAGTCGCCTCCCTTTACTACACGTACGTTTGTTACATGTTCTTCTGTATGAAACATGAAATTATTGGTTTATATGATTCTAATAGATACAAGGTAATTTTCTGACCAGTGGTCAGAGGCACTGTTTAAGCTATCGTTGGACAAACAGCGCCCGTCAGTTAGATGATAATGATAATTTTCTAATCAGAATGCTATGAATGAGACAAACTGTGATGCTGCACTCACAGATTCAACAAATACATTTCATTGCCGAGAGAGCCATTTCTGGCTGCGTTGCAGATAACGTTAGTTTACTTCAATTTAGGCTGTTGCTTCTACTTCAATTCTTTTTACCAAGTTTATAAGCGCACTGGCCGTGCTTGACGCAATTTATGTTAGCAAAGCATGCGCTAAGTACTTTTACGTAAGCTATACTCTGCTACCGAGTTGGGCCGGTTTAATTCGAACGTACCCCGCAGACTTCTGAATGTGCAAAATAGCTGCTACAAGCATCGACCTGGCTTTGATTTGTTAAACTCCTGCAGGTTATTATGAAAAATTCCTACTGAAATTATGTGCCATACTTTCAACACAGCAAATTGTTTAGTTTATCTTTTCTTTTGCTTGGTTGTATTGGAGCTAGATCATTGTATAATATGTATTACATGTGTTTGGATCACAGATGAAGCAAAAATGTGGAAAATTTCGAACAAAATTTTAAACCGGAATTCCGGTTCCGGTATGGTTTTTGCCCTTTGCCGGAACCGCGACCGGAACACGATTTTCGCCGGAGCCGGAATTCCGGTTACTCCGTGATATATATAAGTTTCGAACAGCAGGTGCCGGATCCGGTTTAAATTAACGGTTCCGGATATTCCCTGGTTGGAATATATTTATTTAGGCTGAATAAAGTAGTTTGATTATCTATAGGCCAGCAGAAGTACTTGATGCATTGTCAGTTGTTCTGTGGGTTTAGGATCGACGAGGTTTTAGGGTTTTTAATGTGTTCAGGGTTCGAGAGATTTTAGAATGGTATATTCATCAAACACAGCATGATACAGTTGATTAAACAAAATACTTTAAAAACCGAAACCACACTCGCTCAGTTTCACCCTCACTTGCGAGTTACTAGTGTATTTCCAATATACTTGCTTTAATTATCTTGTAAAAATGGAGCGAGCGAAGCGAGAGGAATTTCCACTGATAGCGCCCACGATTACGGGAAAGTCGTGAAAATTTGTTTTTCTCTATTTCTGTCATTAATAACTCTTTTTCGGATGGATGGATTTTGACAAATTTTCTGCTTGGTAGCAAAAGCGACGAGGATGTGCCCTTTAGTTGAACGCGAACGGCTCCGACTCCATCATCGGGGTCAAAATTTTAAAAAACAGGTTTTAAAGGTTCTTTGCCTTTATGGGTTTATGGGTTCCAGTGTTTCACAGCCCATATCTCGCGACAATAGATTCACGTCGAACAAAAGAGACTAGACTAGACTCATCGAAATCTAGAACTTCGGTGACCACGACTTTTTTGTGGGACCACCCCTTGGGCCGAATATGGTTTGCCGATGCATTAGCAGAAATAGTGATTTTTCAATTTTCGGCATGTTATTGCGTGTTTTTCTACAAGTGTCGATTAGGTTATCAAGCAGGCTGGAGTCTAGTTTGACTATATTATATCTTTTTGTGGGGTTTCGAAGGTATTACGTACGGTCGATGATCCCAATTTTCGATATGTGATGTAGACCATTTTCATTTGTTTGGTTATGTATTGCGTGCAGGGCATCAAAAATGGTCTATATAGGTATTTTTTAGGGCTGAATACAATATTTCTTGTATATAACGTACAAGTGCATATATTATGACTTAATAGCAGTGACTAACCGGAATTCTGGTCCCGGCGAAAATCGTGTTCCGGTTGCGGTTCCGGCAAAGGGCAAAAACCATACCGGAACCGGAATTCCGGTTTAAAATTTTTTTTCACGTTTTGCTTCATCTGTGGTCTAAACATTATGTAATATATACACAATGATCAAGTTCAAATTCTACCAAGCAAAACAAAAAATTAACTCAGCAATTTGCTTTGTGAAACGTAAGTATGGCAAATAATTTCGGCAGGAATTTTTCATCTTAACCTGCAGGAAGTTGTTAACAAAACAAAGCCAGGTCGATGCTTGTAGCAGCTATTTTACACATTCAGAAGTCTGTGGGATATGTTCGAATTAATCCGTCCAACTCGGTAACAAAGTATGGATTACGTAGAAGTAGCTACTTAGCGTAAGCATGTCTAATATAAATTGCGTCAAGCACCAGCCAGTGCACTTGTCAACTTTGTAAATCACTCAACATTAAAGTAAAGTAACGTTATCTGCAACACAGCCAGAAACTGCTTTTTTGGCAATGACCTGTATTTATTGAAACTGTGCGAACAGTATCACAGTTTGTCTCATTTATAGTATTCTGATTAGAAAGTTATCATCATTATCATTTAAGTGACGCGCACTGTTTTCACAACGCTATCCTAAACAGTGTCTCTGACGACTAATCAAAAAATTACTTTCTATTATGTTGTTTTAGAACCATATAAACCAATAATTTTAAGTTTCCTGCGGAACAACATGTAACAAGCGTATATGTAGTAAAGGGATGCGACTGGAGCCAGTGCGAAACTGTTTATTCTACGCTCGAAGCAAGCATACTTGTTACAAGCACATTCAATTTGACGCCATATACGCAAGGGTGTATAGTGGAAGGCATTTTTTGCTATGGGTGTCCAAAAACTGACTTATTGATCAATAAATAACCATTATTAGCTTCATGTGTCTTTAACGTTTCAGCAAGGCAATAATGCCATTGCAATACATTATGTTTCATGTAAAAGTTATTTTCAATACATTGTAAATACACTATACCTTCATTTCTTCCTTCATCTGTTTTACTATATATATAAGTTTCTAAGACCATGTTCCGGATCCGGTTTAAATGGACGGTTCCGGTTATTCCCTGTTCAATGGGTTTATGATCAATGAATTCGATTTCCAGAATTTCCAGGTACTTCTTAAGGCTGAATACAAAGATTTTGGTATCAAGTGTACAGGTGAATATTTTATGACTTTTCAATGGGATTATGGTCAATGAACCTGATTTCCAGAATATAGTCTTCAGTTTGGTCACCAAGGATTGTCTATGTATGTTTTCAGGTAGGTTGAATACGATGGTTTGGTTATCTAGAGCCCAAGCACGAGCATCGTATGAATTTTCAGACGTTTTCATTATGATTAGGGCCAATGAACCCGATTTTCAGAAAATAATGTGTCTCCAGTAGTTTGGTACATAGCATCACAAATAATCTACGTAGGGTTTGACATATTTCATAGTTTTTCAATGGTTTTAGGGTCAACGAATCCAATATCCAGAATATAGTTTGTCTACTGTCGTTTGGTTTGCATACAAGTCACCAATAATTGCCTGTATAGGTTTTCCGGTAGTTTTAGGATCGATGAGGTTTTAGGGTTTTCAATGGGTTTACGGTTTCAGAGGTATTACGATGGTACTTTCATGAAACACAGACTGTTATAGGTGATTAAAATTCATTGCCAGTAGTAAATCTTAATTATTATCAGGCAAGGTTTTTTTGGGTCCACAGGCGGGTCAAAAAAATTTTTGCTGGACCAAGGGCAGTTTCGGCTTAGGAGACATAGGGTCTACTAAAAATTCTATTACAAAGTGCAGGCTTTCATCCGCTGATGCTTACATGTGTATATAGTTGCTTGCTGCTGGTTTCGTGGATGGCCCTCCCTCATCCTTTATCCTGGCTTTGGACAGGCAGAGAATAATTTATATATTTGTAATTAGTAATAATGTAAAATTTCGTTTCGGAATTATGTTTTTAATTGTGTATAAATTTGTGAAATTCTCGAGCCAAAAATTGTAAGTCTGGAGCCAGCGTTTAAGGTCTGGACCCAAAATAAATTTGCTGGACCCAACCTGGACACAGTTTCGATTTAAAAAAAAAACCTGCATCAGGAGTACAGTATTAGGCCTGTTCACAGCCCTTCGAAAAGTTGGGGGCATGTTCATTCTCGGGGGAAAATTCAAAGTGGTGAAGGTTAAATTTTACTTAAAAATACTAAATATTTCTATATTTTCATCATTTTACTACCGTGAATGTATTTTCAAGCTAAAAAAGATGTTTAAGTCTTATAAATAGTGGTAATTAATGTTAAAAAAACAAATTGCAAACAAAAAACATAAATTTTCAGACATAAAATTATTTTGGAATTCGTAGTTGTGGGTTTCGGCCGAATGGGGGGGGGCATGGAGGAAAATCTCACGAACATGGGGGACTTGAAAAGTGGGGACCCCCACCTCCCCACTGTGGACAAGCCAGTTGTATTTGTTGCCATAATCGAAAGAATAACCCTCGAATGTCGATGACGTGTCCAGCTCGAAAAAAATCGAAGCTGTAATAGAAGTACTGGTAACAGTTATAGCTATAATTAAAATTGAAACCATAAATACACTTCTATAACCATTTGTACAGTAAGTCGTATGATAAAGTCTCTATTATACTGTAAACTATATTATAATCTCCCCTCGTAGATTTTTAATCCTTCTAGTTGACGGAGGCAAGACGAGCCACCGAAGGTGGCGAGTCGCAGCCGGAGGCGTACATTTAACTTTATATATATCAATATACTAGACGCAAAATTTCAATTTTCTCTGTGACTTTTTTTTTGTTTGTCACAGACAGGTCTGCAGGTTGAACGCCTGGGCCGATTTTAGAAATTTTTTTTCTTCGTGTTGCATATTCTCTTGCGGAGTGCCCTTTCATTGAGCACTTTTTTCTACGAAAATTGCTTTGTACTCAAAATTAAGCAAATGTTGCTCAAACTTAGAGATTTTTTCCATTTTTTCAGCTTTTTCACCGCATCTCGACAACCGTTCGTGCTATTTCGGCGATTTTTTTACATAAAATGTATTTTCACGTTTTCTAAACAGCTGTATATAGCTGATTGACGTATTTCATCTCTTTCCTTAAAAATTAAGCAAATTCTCTTAAAATTGACTTAGGGAAACCTAAGTTCATCATATCTCGACAACCGTTCGTGCTATCTCGGTCATTTTTTGACATAACATGTAACTTCACATTTTCTAAAAGACTATACGAGTGATCTACTTACCTTTATAAATTCTCTTAAAATTAAGCAAAGTCTCTTAAAAATGAGTGAAAAATTATAAGTGTGTTATAACTTTTGAATGACTCGGCCGATTGGGACTAAATTTCATTGATGGGTACAACTTGATAGATGTATTGTCATTCTACTGTATAAATAACTAGACGTTTTCATGTCTTCCTCTTATTATTGTTACCAAAAATGTTAGAAATTCCACAAGCTGTATGCACTATTCACGCCGTTGTTAACCACCATGCCTCCGTCACCCACGTTTACGTGTTACTAGTTTTAAATATTCATATTATGCAGTCAACCATGGTTTTAACCCAATTGTATAAATCCAGTATTAGGGACAGCAGTAATACTATGCTTTTTTCAATTAAAGCTAAGTGTCGAGCCATATCTAAAAACACTAGCTGTGATCTGTGACTATTCATCTCACCACGTAACGTTAAAATATCTAAGTGGCGTTCAGTATCATAAATTATTAAAATTGAATTAAAATGAAGCCACCAGCCCGAACAAAGTGACCCCTCGATGCATTGGTACAGAACGACCGACTCAAATTTAATTAGCTGTATATGCGCGTCATGGAGTTTATTCTGGGGCCACGCCAGCATAATTTCGGAATTTTGGAGAACCCAATCACCACTAGTTAAAAACGCAGTTGTGTGCGTTGAAAAGTCTAGATTCCATGTTCCGCCGAAGCATACACCTACTGATGGTTGGCGTACACACACGTTTCTCCGCGTCACATGCTGAATTGGACTGCGTTGTACACAGTCTTTGTGTATAAAACTCTTCGATTAATTAACACGATGTAATGTTACTTTATGTTACCGCCGACTCTAATTTGTTTATTAATAATTGGCAAAATAGTTGTATACAGCAGTGACTATGCGTTTTGTTTCGCAAATCGTGACTCATTTAATGTACGTAAGAAAAGTTGCGGTTTGTGCGAGATCATTAGTTTTACCACCGTGAATTGACGTTACAAAAGAAAAACCCGAGTACACATCTAAGGTTTGTTCTCGCTTAACGGTTTCTAAAGACCTGAGTGTAGCAGCACTTTGTTTGTGGTTGGTAGCTATTTTCTGTTGTAAAGACTGTTAGGTACATAGCACCTCTGTGCAAAATGTTTTTTTAGTATCACTGTTAGTTTATTACAGTGTCATATTCGTCCTGTCTGTCAGTTGTGAGATTTACATTCGTTTTTGTATGTTGTAGACTAAGACTATTTTTATGTTATCTAAGTACAGTTTCAACGCTTTTATGTCAGAAGACAATGTGGTAGGCTCATTTAGGTAAAAATAACTGTGTGGTGTCCAAGCTGCTCAAAAAATTGTTATGGTCCAGATAAGACGAACAGCGTTAATATGTTCTCAGGAGACTTTCTTATGAGAAAGATTTTCGAAAGATATGCTATACGATTTGTATATATGTATATATTTTACGCGTATAACCTAGAAGCTGTGTATTTAAAAGTGTGGAACCTTGAAATGGTAAACGTTAAATTGGAACTAGTGAACTAATTTGAACAGCGCAAGTTTTCTGGAGTACCGTGGTAGTTTGGTATACATGTCTTTTCCAGCTCTCCGTTATGGAATGTCTAAAATAAGTTTACATAAAACTTGGTTTGCTTTACACTGATTTCAACTAAATGCTTTCTTTTTGTTAAATATGCTTTCACGTTTTCATTGTTTTTGTAATATGCAGTTCTTTCAGGGCCAAACAGATTAAAAAAGAGGCTGCAGATATCGAATATTCCTCATCGAGGGACCTTGCCAAAAGAAAAATTAAAGAGGATCCCTCTGAAAGGGTATGTCGGTAGATATATATGTATATAATGAAATTCGGCCAGAGCCGGGCCAGATATATATGGTGTAAGTACCTGGCGAGTGGCAGGAACGTAATGTATGGGACAGCAATAACAGATTTATAAGATAATAACGTAATACAATAATAGCGTAATATAATACTATAATAGATTTATGGTTTTCATGACACATTAGTGTGAGTTGTGAATAAGCAGTTGATTTGTCTGTGTATATATATCTTACAAGTGTAATAAAATCGACGTGACACTGCTGCATTACGCACTTCCCAAACGTAATGCCCATACGACCCCGGCTATCGTGACTTCAAGGGCGGACCTATTAGGAAAATTGTCTTTCATTCGGGTCAGGCCCAAGAAATTACGGAGCTTAGCAAGCCGCAGGAGCGCTTCGCAGGATGTGTTCTGATCCTGCCGGACGGGTTGCGCACGTAGTCTACGAGGTACTACCTTTGAGGTCCCCAGGGAGGTTGGCTCTGTCACCTGCTCATAGGCCAAAGAGGTCAGACCGCTATTCCCTATCCTCGTTTAACCCGGGAAGTGTAAAATTTTGAGTATTTAGGTTTGATCGAAATTGCTTCCCATTTTCTCAAAACTATCAATTCGTGTAGTTTAGCCAGTGGCCCCCACTAGGGTCCGACAAATCCCTAGACGTTTAACGTCGGATTCGCGCGTGCCTAATTTCCTATTCTAGGTGCTCAGCGTGAGTTTTAGCATTTACGGTAACTTTCTCCTATGAGTCGCACGAGTCGTACTTTATACACTATAACATAATTAACAAGCCTATTTGTAGTCGGCGAGTCACGTTAAGGTTTGCTTCTTCGGTGCGCGTGTCAAACCGGAACGTGGGTCGTCGATCGGGGTGACGGATTTCAAACCCCCTTTTTAAATACCTATCGCTACGAGGGTCAGCAAAACACCTGGACACGTTGGGTTCAAAGTGAGCTTTTATTGACGAGTCACATTTAGGGTATAGACAGAAACATATTGTACGGGCTGATACAATAGATATAGTGTCGCTGATACGGTACGCTATTAGGAAAACGAGCATAGCGGCGGACAACGGGGTGGATTGCGGAGTCATCGCCTTTTTCACAGAACTCTCACAGCTGGTTCAAAATCACGGCGTGTACGGCTAAGCCTTTTCTAATGACAGCTGCGCTTACCTTACTCATGAAAAGCAGGGGGGGGGTCAAGTTGAAAAGTCAGTACCGGTAAGTGCTACGGTTAGTTATTGATAAAAGAGGCGCCATTGAACTAACTACTTGCTCGGTGCTACGACGTTTGCTAATCGAAGGGGGTACTCCGGCGAAACAACAGGTTCAGGTTAGCGAAAGGCGGCAACAAAAGTACTATAAATAAGAAGTCGGGACAAAGCGTACCAGGGGAGGTTGCGGGACTCGACATTACTCCTCCTAATCACGAGGCTATGGTACATGATCAGTAAGCATTGGTAAATATTGAACAGTAGCGATTGGATTATATATGGCAAAGTATCATTACAAACAAGAAATTATACGTATCTCTAAATGTGTACATACATATATGTATATGTTGGTAAAACAGCAAGTTCGGGAGGCGTTCCTTGGTACGACTCATGAATTTTCCTACGTTGCGTCAAATTTTCTTCCTACTCGCATACATACATACTTGCGGTGGCCATGAAAGTTTCAATCGAAATTACGAACATACATACTGGTTAATTTGGGCTCTCATTCCCTATGCAATCAAGTTATCTCTCGGATAATAGAGAATGAGAATTTCGGCGAGTTATACGGACATAACTGATTAATTTTGGGTTCCAATTCCCCACAAGATTACTCCACAAGTATGAGGGCAGAACGGTAAAATTCGGTCTTAGTCTGCGGTCAATCCATAGTCTAATTAACTGTTGAAAACAGACTTTTCGTGTCTATAATCGTAAGCTAAAATGATACTAAAACTGATCGAGTAAACTTATCTCATAAATCGCGCGTGGGTCCCGCTAGACTAAGGTTGGGACCGAGTTTTCTATCTTCTCCTAATGCAAAATTATAGTCTTAAAATCCTTTAATTGTTTTTGTACTCCCTGAAGTACAATTATTTTCGGTCCTGAAAAATTGTTGTGTATGAAGAGTCCATCAGAAAATCATTGTGGCAGAAGCCACAACCGCCGCCTATATTTTCTATATAATTCAAGTATCTGGAACCATAGCTTAATAAGTTGGAGCTGCATAAATCATCTGAGTTTGCTATATCATAGCAAATTTGTTATATTTTGTAATTCCGCTACCATAAACCGATCTACACTGGATTCATGCTTACAGACGGTAGTATGTACTTCGTAGAGTACGTCCACACTTTGAAAATTTGTACCCGATATGTATTTAGCGCAATACATTACGTCATATATTTGTACTCAGCAGAGTACAGCTGACATATAGCCTTGTACTTCGGGAAGTACACATACACAGAATTTTGCGCCAAAGTTATCTTGAGGGACACTATAAAATGTCGGCTATGCCACGATATGCTATGCTTACATAGCCCCTAGATTACCATTAAGTTTAAGTATTCAGCTGCCGCCCGCGTACTAAACTGTTCTTACTCTTCATATAACGTGTAATGCTTATACTTGTATAATGTATAATGTATATACTTTATATTTAGGAAATATATCTAGGTGTAACCAGAAAGTGTATTTAATTTTACTTTTTATACTGAGTAATAATAATGTCTCACAAATTTTCAATCGCCAATTTTGAATCGGATGACAGTTCAGATATAGACATTGACAGTGATTATCATGCCAGCAATGCATCTGAAGGCGACTAAGATGCTGGTTCAGGTACGTCGAACAGTGATTCCGAAACCTCAGATGAGGATATTGACATTGATGCTCTGCGCGCTTATCAGCAGGGGCACAGAGAGGAATGGACGAAACGGGATATCGATCTGACAAAAACTAACAGACAGGGAACCGCTGCTGATGCTGAGTTTGAAGGATTTGATCAGTTTGAAGTATTGCACCCAAAAAAGATAGTTGCTTACGAATATTTCAACGAAGTGTTTTCAACCGATATTTTCGAGTACCTCGTTTTTCAGTTCAATCTGTACCGAGAATGTAAACGTTTCCGATGCAAACCGGTAACGCTTTTAGAGATGCGTCAATTTATTGCTTGTCTGTACTACATGGGTGCGTGCAAGCTGCCTAGTACAGAAGCATATTTCCGTTGAATAACTGCTCAGCCAGTGATCAAATTAGTTTTCACACTGTCGCGATTCCGTGAAATCCTAAGAATGGTTCATGTTGCAGATACTACAATAACCGACCACATTAACAAAGCAGATCCGCGCTATGACCGTCTATCAAAACTACGTCCTTTCGTCGACCGGGTAAATGCTGCTTTCGAAAAGGCTGCCAAACGCACAAAAAAATATATAGCGTTGATGAACAAATGGTTCGTTTCAAATGGGCACCAGTTGGTATGCAACAGTATATGCCGATGAAGCCGGTGAAACGTGGATTTAAACTGTAGACACTTGCAGGCAAGTCGGGATATATATACAAAATAATTGTATACACTGGGAAAGAGTACAACCGTCCATCGGCGCAGCGTCGTTCTAACCGAAACGATAGCTCTGTTGATTATACAAGTGCCATTGCCACTGTTGATAAATGTGGAATGTCTGGGCGTGTAGTTTTACAGCTTTGCAGGGATCCGAAGCATGGATCAACCATCACGTTTGACAACTTTTTTCATCATTTCACCTATTCTGTGCTCTCAAACGGTTAAGTTGGTATGCTACAGGTACCATTAGGGACAATAGGATCGGAACATGCGAACTAAAATCTGAGAAGGAACTAAAGAAAAAGGGACGCGGATTACACGATTACAAGTATCACAATAAAGAAGGTATTCTAGTGTGTGCTTGGTACGATAAACGGCGAGTTATGTTAGCATCAACCCAACATGGCGTGGAACCGATGCGGAAAGTGAAGCGTTACGATCGTTCAGCTCATAAATTTGTCGAAATCTCGCGCAGCCATATTGCAAGCAGATATGCCAATATGCAAGCAGTATAATGAATCAATATGATGGGCGGCGTCTATCTTACCAAACCAAGGGCGGCGGACGCGATATGCTAACGTCTTTATATGATATATCATTCAGATCAAAGCGGTGGTACGTCCGTATTATTTGGCGCTTGCTCGATCTGTTAGCGATACACGAATGGCATCTATACCGCAAAGCAGCAGAACTGTGCAACATATCTAGCACTAATCAGCTGGTACTTCTTGAATTTAAATTAGAAATAGTTCGATCACTTTTGCAGTCTGAAGCCAATGCTGCCCTCCGTAATCCGGACCGTCCGGGACCTAGCACTGAAGACAGTGACGATTCGCCAGAGCCTAAGCGGCGCAAGCAACATACGTTGCCGAAAGACATCTCTACACTGTCAAGATACGACGGCATCGGTCATGGTTTGGAATGGTGCGAAGCAAACGGACAACAGTGCTGCAAATTGGAAGGTTGTAAAGAACGTACAAAATGGCGATGCAGAAAATGCACTGTTTACTTGTGCGTTGTTGGTGGAAGCACGAGAAAAACGGCGAATATATTGAGCCGCGCGTCTGCTGGCAGAAATGGCACCAACAGGTCTGAATTACGGTGATTTATTTTCCAAATTTTAAAACTCAAATAAAAACAAAAAAATAAATATATAAAAACAAAAAGTAAAAGTTTGTTTATTTCGTTTTTTTTTTCATTTTTCTTCTCACATTTATTCTTTTCGCCGTGATCAACGAAGAAAACACGCCTACGATTCTTAATTTCTCGTATTATTTTCATTTTTGCGGAAAGTATCGGAATGTTTTGTTGTACTTCTACAAGAACATGCTTAATTGACCGTTGTGCTTCCGGGAGTACAGTTTTGGCCACGGTCTGCAAGGCCCCATAACGAGACCAACAGTTAAATCATTACCAGACATCATTTCTGATAGATGCGAGACTTCAAAAATTAGTCTGGGACACATACATTTACATGAGTTGTAAAAGTATGTATAAAGGGTTAATTTACTATGCAGGTTATGCTTGTGATCCGAGTGATAAGCGGTTTGGTTTAGCTTCTAATTTTATTGTTAATTTATCCTAAAGGCACTAAACGATACGCTAAAACGTGCACGTAGGCCACTACCGGAGTAATGAGCCTTTCTTCTGGAGTTTTCTTAGTTCCTGCGGGTTAACAAATTTGGTGTGCTTAGTTGAGTTTTCTGGACTCATTCACTAGTATTCGACTTAATTGACAAAATTGTCATTGTCTTAAAACGATTAAATCGCTCACTGTTCCCACTAACCAGCGGTAGGAGCAAAGTTCAGGCGAGTCCCTGACTTTCTATACAATATACAAACTTGTCCTGAGGGGAAATTAACTAATGCCGAAAAGCGGCTGTGCGTTATCATTGTACAAATTTTATGCCAACTTTGAGGCAGGGGGGCAGGGGTAAAAATTGTGTTTCGGTAACTATAAATTTAACTAGAACGAGAACTATGCTTAGCGATGCCTCCTCGGTCATCGGCGCTACCCTGAAAGTGCTACAACTTGAGTTGTTTTGATCTCAAAACGGGCTCTATTTGGTACTAAAATTGAACTACTGTCTCGGACGATTTCTACTCGACAAAGCGAGTCAGTAGGCGGAGGCCCCGGTTGTCGGGACAACCGTAACAATTTTGTTAACTAGCTTTTAATCGGTTTGTTTCCTTAAATTGTTCGGTTCATAATTTTCGACCTAGATTTTGGGTACAATTCGATTGGGGCTGGGGAAGACCTTTAATTTCCAGTAACTTTTTAATTTGCCAGCATTTCTCTGTGAAATTTTGCACAGGGGCTGGGCTTGACCCTACGTATCGATTTTCTAGGACGGGGTGAACGGTCCTCCCAAAAATTGGTCGGTCGGGCCGAAACCCGATAGACCCGATATCGCGTCTAGCGACATCGTCAATTTTGTTTCTCTAAAACTTTGCCACTACCATCAAATTTACCAACTCTGGTAAATTTGATAATTTCGTTGCAGCGGCCGTATATCGGAGATTCAAGTCTCCGACGGCTTTCGTGTTGCATTATCGCTATATATACTCAGAGAGAGAGAGTCAGAAATACATGCAAAGGCAAGACCAAAACCAACTTATGAAGCTGTATACAAAACTGCATAAGGCAGAAAGTTCTGTGAAATTTGTGTCGACCCTGGGCGGATTCTGCTCTGCGCGGGTCCATAATTTTTGAATAAGCCATGGCTTTGCCGGGCTTAATAGCTCAAATGGAAGGCCTAAAGGGCCTCTATTTGTACTGTAAAAATCATCGAAATTCCTGGGGAGAACTTTGTTATAAACAATTAATAGTTTTAGGTGGGGGCGGACCCCTATCGGGCCGTCGGGTTTGTGATTCCTACCCGTTAAAGTTGAGTTTAAGAATTATGTCCGATAGTGGACGTACCTACGAAGAAACAGCGAGAGTTTCGACAAAATTCCTGGAGAGAATCTTAAAATATTTTAATTTTACTTTTTTGGTGAGGTTAGGCCTCTTCAAGGCCGTCGGGTTTGGGGTTCCGACTCGAAATCGACATGTTTTAGAGTCCTATTCGTTAGTAGACAGTTCTACGAAGAAACTGCCAAAGTTTTAGCAAAATTCCTGGAGAAAAGCTTAAGATATTTTAGTTTTCAGGTTTTGGTGGGGGTGAGCCCCTTCAGGGTCGTCGGGTTTATGTTTCCGACGCGATATTTGAGAATTTTACGTATCGAATAAATGGTTCGGATCCTTCTCGAGATCCGGATAAAATTCCAGTCGAATCCCGGGGGTAGTTCTTAAGACATACTGATTTTCTACTTAGGCGAGTTGTCTCATTCACGGAACGTTAAATCAGTGTGTCTGATGGTAATTCTAATACCAAATTTTCAGATTCCGTCGGTGCCCACAGCACCATTATCTCATCAATAAACTCAACTGAGTTCCGGCAATAACTTTGGAACTCTCCAATAAGTAACTTTATCCTAGATTCTCGCAAAATAGCAAGACGTCGGACAACCTGGTGCCCAAAAAAACGCAGAAAATCTTGAGCAAGATCATCGGCCAAAGCTTGACAAAATTTGGTACGACATGACCTCGGTTGATTCGGAGTTCAACTGATGATTTCCATTCAAAACGGAGTTTGTTTAACCTCGGTCAGCTCAATACTCATATTTTCCAATTTTAACTGAGCTCAGGAAAACATGTAAAATAAGTCTATGCGCGAGTGTCACGCTTATTTATGTCCTAACTCAATGACCGAGGGAGGTTCAGTACGACTTCGGGAGTTGGATCTGCTCGTGTGAATGGCCAACGATGGCTGCGAGACAAGCTAGGACGGGCAGGGCTAACATGTAAAAGGGAAGTGTGGACAGATGAGGCAAGGTACTCTACATTGGTGCGCCTACTATTATGCTATTCAACCTGACGGGCTAACTGATAACTTTGCTTCTACCTATCGGGACTATACGACTACCCTAACTGCCTCCCTGTCCACACTTACAGTCCTTCGTTCCAACGGTCGACGTCCATCGCGCGCGTCCATCCATTCGCCAAGCCAAAATGAAAGCCAAGTAAAGCCATAATCGATGAACAAACGAGAACATTTGCTACAGAAGAACGCTAGAGCCGGTTTGCAAACCGACCGAACTCTGCGCTGTCGAAGACATACTGAACTCTGCAGAGCTCGTGCGTCTCTGCTTTTATATAGTCTGTTGGTTAAAAAAACCAAAATCAGTGCAACTTCTCTGATTCGAATATGCATATTGTGTTCACGAGTGCTATTTTATGTATGTGCTATTGCCATCTCATAATAAGTTTATATGTTGCATCACGCTTTCCTTGCTATTTTTATTAGCACACCAAATCATATTAAACGTCAGGAGAAAAAACCACTAAGGTTAAAAAACCAATCGTCGGTTAAAGAAACCACTTGTATTTTAATGTCGTATAGCCTCTTATGCTTAAGTGTGGTAGAACTAAAAGGGCTCCTGCGTTTGTGTAAAAGCGGTAATTTATTAATAAGCTCATTCTGGCGTCGAAACTTATTGCACCGGAGCCTCAAGCCAATCGTTTTTACATGAACTAAAATGTTTCAGAAGGAACGCAAGTGAATTCGTAATAGAATTGCCTCAAGCATACAGCGGAAGCAAGTTGTAAACTGATAAAATAGTTATTTCAGTTCCTCAAAGCAAATATCTGTTTTTCTCAAATAAGTTTCATATTCAGTAATTATGTCAACTTGGATTTGGTGTGACTTAGCACAGTCCATACTTAGCCACACGCTTGTATTCCAAGTTCATTTGCCGCACATTGGAGCTATTGAATTTAAACCAAGTATCTTTAAACCGGCATTCCTACCACCGGGCCATAATACACGAACCGCAAATCAACGGAACTGCGGTCACCCTTTTTCGGCGCAAAATTCATTGTCTCTATGATATCTGAAAAAGTCGAACTCTGCATTATTGCCCACAATATTTAGAAGTTTCCCGAGGTACCACTCTTTGTCAAACGCCACTGCGAAAAATCGTCCTGTAAGGTCTTTGTTGGTAGATATACGTTTCCCAATTTCGGCAATATTATCAATAAGGCTGTCTCGTTCGTATTCTGAAGCTTCTGGTTCGGACAGGTCGCTTTCGTCGTTGTCACCACTGTAGCAGTCGGAGGATTCTATACTGATCTATTAGTATTTTTAACCTAAATCAGTAGTGATTACATCAAATATGACTACAGTATTTCTATTAACCATAGTCGTGCTCCTACACGTACTTAGGAGTGACCAACGTTATCGTAGCATTGTGGTTTTTTAACCCAGTTTTGCTATACCGACGGTTAAAAAACCACAGCTCTCCCTAGCCAGCGCGTATATTCATCACAATAATTTCATAGCCTGTGCTTAGAAGAATCCGTCCCGAGGTTATATAGTAAAATTGACTTCAGCATATCGAAATCGGGGGTTGCAGAAAACCGATTAACTGAACAGTTCTGATACAGTTATTGTCACGGTTTTCATAGTGTTCGCAAGTAGGCCTTGGTGTTTGGAACACGCCCGTGGAATTAAGATTGATTTTGGTGGTAACTGCTACAATAGGCATACTCTGTTATGACATAGAAGCATAACCCTGTGCTGGGTTGGGTAGTGGTGCATGGACAGTGGTTTTTCTGACCGAAAATACGACGTGGTTTTTTAACCGACTTAGTATAGTGGATTTTGAAATTTTGAATTTGAAAACGGTTAAAGTGCTTATTCAGCACTTTTGGGGCGAATTGACCACATTTTTGATCTTTTAATCAAATAATTTTATCGGAGCAAATTTCGATCATATTTGGACAAATTTAATGTCTAAATTCTATATAAAATTAATATAATTACTATGATTTATAGCTTTGTTTATACCAAACATGTACAAAACTTTAAATAAAATTATACTAGCGCTCTAGAAACTTCTTCATAAACAGCAATTTATAAATTTCTACTACATACAGCGAGCTACCAACTTCAATTAATGCCGTAGCAAACTCTGGGTCACTCCTGCTCATCCAAGTACATGCCGTTTGACAATGTCCGTATCACCTTTATATAAATGTTATATTGGGCACACATCGCTCATTCATTGGGTCCGAATACAAACTACAATAAATTCGTCTCCTGTGAAGTTTGCCGCAGCTACTAGCTTTATATTAAACTAATAATACTTATTTATCGATCAATAAGAAGTGGCCAGCAACTTCCATTGCAATCTAAACTTTATAAATAAATTAAATGCAGGGTTTATATTAGATCTCAAGCTTTATTAAACGGCAAACTCTATCTTAACTGATTATTAAACAACGAACTTAATATTAATTAAATATAAAGCTCAACACTGTTGACTTAAAGGCTTATAATTCAGCGGTCCTGTCGATTTAAAGTTGTAGCTCTAATATCGTATTTATATAAAGCTCCAGCTTCGCTAGGAAACTCGAAGTAAACGGACACTTCTCCAGCCTTCATATAACTTCATATGAAATTCAAGTCAAGTTTATTTACCTTAGATCTTGGTGGTTCAAGCGACCGTACTAAGCCAAAGTAACTACATATAAAGTCCTGCGTTTTATATATATATAACTCCTACTGATAAGAAGTTGCTGCAGAACTTATGCACTAAGTATTAAATTTATATAAAATTTGTATGAACTCAATATTAATATGTACTTAGAAGTATGATCCAAGAAAAGTGACGTGGCTTATGTAAACAAAGCAAAAGAAAGCAAGGGCAAGGGGTAAAAAGAGCGGCGCTCCCGGGGCGAGGGCCGGAGTGCCAAATAGTCTCGGATTCGGACTCAATATGTCCGTCCGGTCATTTTAATTTGTAAGAGGATCGCATTCGGTCTACAGGGGAAAATGAGCTCTTTGGGGAGGGTCCATGCCAAATTTTTTCCCGGTTAGAGTGTTTTAAACGGTTCCCTGGGTTCGGGGCATACTTTTCTGGGGTGATTTATATATATTTGGGTTAGTCTTGACTAGGGGAATTCAATGAGGGGTTACACGCCGGCCGTGGCGTTATTTCTAAAAGCTTCGTATGAGGGGGTATCTAACAGTGGGCAGAGCGAGGCCGGTCCGGGCTCAAATTAAAGCCGCGGGTCTACGTAAATTTTGGTGTGATTAATATCGTTAAGTTATTTAATTAATTGTATTTTACCTATTCACGTACATACTAATTTACTCATAAGTCAGTGGCTCCGGGTCGGATCTCCACGAAACCGGTCTCATTAGAAAGACCATGAAATTTTCTAGAATGAATGTTAAGTACGAAATTTTGGAACTCCCAACGGTTCCAGAGTTATGGGCCAGAGCCGATATTTTGGATACCAAATTTTCCTAAATTTGTACTCTTATTTCTTATCTCGACCAGCGAGATTGAACGCTGGTATTTAATATTTCATAAAGCTTTACTACTTACCAGTGTGACGATAACTATTGAACACTGGGAAATTTAAGATTTCGGATTTGAACTTATATTTTTCAAGAAATTTTCTCAATTGCTGTTCGCTTTTGGGCGAGCAGCCATATTTTTGTGGTTCTCATTCGTGAGGACGGTCGTGACGAGTGTCCGTCACGGCCAGTCTATTCTACGACATACCAAGATAAACTTTGTGGTCCTACCACGCGGGATAGGGCTATTCCTACTTACTTATTGGGTTCAGTTGGGGAGTCGTACCGTCCTAAAGGTCCTACAAATCGAGTATGGCAAGAGCTCACCACACTCACAATTTTAACCTACAAAACGCGGCTTTCACAGCGCAAAAATCCCTACGATTTCCTGAAAAATCCTCCTAAGCGATGCAAATTATTTCCAATTTCTTGTGCCTCCAAACTTGCAGACCACAAAGGTACCAGAACATATAACAATCATGTGATATAAATGGCAGGAAATGATAATAATTAGTGGCGATTTTATGGCAAAAAACAGCACAATTACATTACAAGGTAGACTAACGGGTACCATTATCATTTGAATAACACTGGAACGTGGCGCTTTTATGGCCAATAAATCGACATGGTTAATACACGACATATAGATATACATAATCAATGGCATAATATTTCAGTATAACAGTGAGAATGGTTGAAAAGTACGGTAGGTGTCGGCGCTTTTACGGCCTCTACCATCACGATATACGGTACGAATAGAACAATCATAAACGGTATAGAATCAAGACAAATATAGGTACTTTTATGCAAACTTATAGTATGAACACGATACAATGGCAACATCTCCATACATACCTATATACCCATATATACGCCTATATAAGTACATTCAAATCGAATTTCCAGACTATTGTAATATGCCTGAAAATATATATGATCATCGATGGTAATTTCAATGGTATATACGTACGTGATACGGTCATGATTACCCGAATAGAATACATAGCAAGTGCCTTTATGGCCAGTACAATATGGTTATCATGGAACAATGGTGACAACATTACATATGTGTCTATATATTTGTACATATATACACGATTCAAGTACAGCGAAGGAACCCTTATGGTTCTACGATCAATCGGTAACATATATATAAGTATATACGCATAGTTACGGTTACACTGCTTCTGCAATGGCCCATTCCTGAAATATTAACAATGATACCCTTTGGCTTCTCAAAAACTGTCGGCGGTGCGGGCCAAGGCATGACGACAATTTCTAGTTCGTTACGAGGAAACGATTCATGATTGGTGCTATCTATATAGTTGATAACTACGGTGATAACATGTTCTTATTGTCAGTTCGTATATACGAAGGAAATCGACTCATCTATTGGCTTGCGCGCAGAGGTTTTATATATATTGGTTCTGACCCCATTTACGTACGTATTGCGGGGTTAGGGCGGGTTTCCTATCCAGGTGGGTCATTTCCATGAGGTCTTTGAAATCGGGAGACAGTTACGACTAAATTCGGAAATGTTGACCATTACACTGTGGACAGGATATTTTTTTGGTGTTCGCTAAAAATGTTGTCCATTATACCGTGGACAGGATTTTTGGTGTTCGGTAAAATGTCCATTACTCTGTGCACAGGATTTTTTGTGTTCGCTGAAATGTTGTCCATTATACTGTGGGCAGGATTTCGTTGTTCGGTAAAACTGTTGTCCATTACTCTGTGGACAGGATTTTTGTAAATGTTGGCCATGGGAGTGTGGTCAGGATTATGGGTTTTCAATAAAAGCTTGCCATTAGGCTGTGGTCGGATTAATCCACCTCGTAACGATCCGTATTGATCTGTTACATGTCTTAAATTTTTAAAGGGAAATTATTTGACTCCTTACTTGGGGTGGAAAGGTTAGGTACGAGTCCTAAGGGTGGCTTCGTCGGTGGTTTTGGGTTCGTTTTGAGTGTTTTAGTTTGTTACTTGTGGCTCCGCAGTCGATTTTGGTACTGCGGTTCATGCTGGTTTCAACAGGTGTTTCCGCCTTTGGTTTACTTAGTTTGTCGAACATAGGGGCTTCACTGTCCCCTTCTTTTCTTGGTGAAAGCGGGCTCACTGGAGTCATGAGCGCTACAAAAATTTGCCACGCGCATTTGCCTCCACTGTCGCTAAAGACGACATATGTACAAGCACAAATAAATATAAATAAACCATTAATAAACCATATATGGTACAATCAAAATTTACATGTTCTTAGGGCTTTTTATACCAAGATTTTCGACCAGCGATGGGGTTTCATTTGTGACCGCTGGCTATATTAAAATTGTGAAATAGAATTAAATATTTTTACGGGTGTTCGATTGTTCTATTTTCTTTGGTCCACTTATAGTATATGGTTTTCTTTTAGAATTTCTTGGTTTTGTTATATAAATTTTGTAAAAGTTCCTCGGGTTTCCAATTTAAGTTTACCACGGTTGGTGATAAGTATGTCTACTACGTGCTAGAAATATCTGTCAGCTAAAATGTCTGAATTTTATGAATTTTAACGAATTTGTCACATTTTCGGGGCGTTTTCGTGGCCTTTTTGGGACGGTGAATACTACGGGGGAACCAAACTTGAGGTTCCGTATACTATGGGCTAAAGGGCTCTTTCTATAGGAGTTTAGAGTTTTGGTTTTGGAGATTTGGAGAGAACCATGTCCTAGTTACGGCGATTCTTTTCTTGTGCCTTGTCCTTGGCGTTTCTCTGGACGTTTTCTGTGCATTTTTCTTAGGGCTAAACAGGGTTCCTGGGGAAGAACCCGTACAAAAATAAATCCGGAAATAATTCTTATGACGACGATGGCGATGTTGACCACGACGACGAAGATTGCGCTAGTGGACGTTCGGGACAGTTTGAAGTGGTCAAGACTCAAAATATTAATTTTACGGTGGTTACTGATAACGACTTTTACTATAGAATGCTGCACTTCAAGCAGTATCTAAGCTGAAATTTTGACAAATTTTGGGGAGAAATTTGCTCAAAGTAGTTTCGGAGGGATTGGGGAAGAAAGGGTTTTACTGGGGTAGGGCTTTAGGGCCCCTTTTGTAAGGAGTCCAATCGATACTAAAGAAGTCAATGTTGGGAATACTGCGAAATTTTTGGAATCCTTATAAGCCAAGCCTGAAAACTACTAAATTTTTTGACTTTACATCATCCTTACGTCCTCGCTAATTTGAATTCTCGCACCAAATTTTGAGTATCTGATTTTCCTTAATTATGATATGCACACAGGTACACATAGTATCAAAGGTACAACAGCAAGATATCTACACCAAATACAATTCAGTCATATACGATACATACCATATTAATACAACGATTACTTTAAGCAGTAGTGAACGGTTACTTCCAAAATTATAGTCAGTACTCTCATGATTTTGCTATTTTCTCTGTAATTCATTTTCCAACCAACGGCTCAAATGGTCAGCGATATGCTCATTAATTACTGGCTCCCAATTTTCATTTACGTTGTTTTTCGTGCAGTCCCATGCGTTGGGTGACTGCAATTCCGAAGGGAAGGGCGGCATTCTTACTTTGGGTAGCATGTGGGGCTTATTTTGCTTAAATTCGGCGTAAGCCTCCTGAAACTCAGTCGACCAAGCCGTCATATCCGATACAAAATTCCAATAAAGTGGGGGTGGTGCTACAATAGCAGTAGCAGAGTCGGGTAGCAAATAATCAAAGGTACATAGGGAATGTATTAGTCGCCGTAAAACATGGCGAGCAGAGTCTAACGGGTGCTTTTCCCAGGGTTTCTTCCGCAGGGCAGATAAATATCCGCCTACTATGACAGTAGCTTGAGTTTGTGGGTAGTTAGACAAACAGCCATTCGGATAAGGAATGCTCTACACCAACTATGGACGAAATAATCGGGTCTTTCATTAAGTTTTAGCAACGAGGCGGCGTTAGTATCGCCGAGGATTATAGTTGTGGGCCATGAGACGATTCCGTATCTATGAAACGTACGAATTTCTTGTAGTAATCGTCCCACTACATTGTAACAATTCTTTGGTCGACGACCCATTCTAAAATCGTCAGGTCCAACGCCTATGCCCCAGAAGCTATCGGAAGAATTAGCTTCCAGAAGCTGGGCGTCTCCGGTAGACAATAGGGTATGTTTCAAGACGGGCGAGTCGAAGTTGTGCAATAATACGGTTCTCATTATTAGATGAGGCAGGACAGGGCGAAGAAGCTGAGTATTTACCTCATCCAGAAATTGTTGTTTGTTTCTTCGGGCAATGGATTTGACATCTCGAGCTCCCAGTCTAAGGTCTTCGATATCTCGTCGGGCTTGATCCTCGTTAAAAAGGTAGGTAACGAATAATTGATATCCTTGTTTCGTAGAGTTATATTCGATAGGGTAGTGTTGAATTGTGTGTTCGAGGGCGTCCATGTTCGACAACATAGGCGAACCAGTGCCTTTGGAAAGAAAGATTTCGATAGGCTTCGAATAGTCGATGAAATAATACGGCACAGGGACGGGATTCTCAGGCGATCTGTTGACATCGGCACATCGCTTCGGTCCTTTGAGGTAGTTCATCTAGAATTTAAATACTTCGTCGTTACTGACGGTTCTTCAGGGCGAATTTGGGTCGGAGCTCGAGGTTTGTAACGGGATTTGTGTTATTTGTGCGCTGTCAGGACGGCTATTGTCGTCCTCGACGGGGCGGTGGTCGCGGTGTTCGAACGGCTTGAAGTCCAAAGTCTTCAGGGCGTAGTGGTCTACGTCCTCATGGATAATGCGGGATTCTTTCGGGGTGGTGTCGAATGATATATTCGACACCAGGTTGATCCATAAAGTCCAAATAGAGTGAATATATTGTTCGGCTACTTGCTTGTCTGCTAGAAATATTGGCTTGTGTCGGTGGTCGCCCAGGGAAAGGTTGTCTTCGACCGGCACGGTCTTCGTTAGGTCGTTGGGATGTCCTACGGAAGGCTTCGGCGGTCGGAATTGTGTCGGGTGGTTGACAACGGCGTTCACGGGCTTGCCTATACGACATTTCACGGCGGTTGGTTCGCGTATTTTGTCTTCGGACAGGTTCACTTCTTCTAGTTACAGGTATTGGGTATTTCTGAGTGACATAGTCTTTCTGCGACGCGATCGGTTTACATAAGCTATAAGCTTTAGTTCCCATTTTTGGTATCATTGACGTTTCAGCTCTGGTCCACGTAACGTTAGTTGCGGTTTGCGTATGCCTAGGTGCGGCAGTACTTGCGATTACTTGCTTAACATTATTAATAGTGCGCAGGTTTACGTGTGTACCACGTTGCGATGCAGGTTCTTGCCTGCGCGTATGACTGCGTTGCGGCGAAGCGGTTGGGGTAGGTTCGCCATCACTGAGTACTCGTGGTATTCCTTGTCTAATTCTGTTTAACTCAGTTTCTGATTCTTCTGATACACTTTCAATTACTGCTGTTTGTTTTCGAGGTCGGCCTCGGCGAGGCGGGTGATTGTCTCCTCCAGAAGTGGTTGTACTTGCTCATATAATGAGTGAGCTGTTCCTGGTACAGGCGTTGTGCTTTCTGCAAAGTGTTCCAATAATTCGGTTGCAGCTTGGGAACTGCTCTCAGTTCCTTCTAATGTTCTGCATCTTCGTTCCTCTTCCTCGGCTATATTTCTCCTAGTGTGTCTTCCCATGAATGCTGTTTCTGGTATGTGAGAGTCTCTTCTGTGTATATACTGTTTCTGATTGTCTGGGTTGTTTAGTAAGTGGTTCGACTTGGGTGACTCGGGGTCGAAGATGGTAAGGCCCAACGTGTTCATCTCTAAATGGTGGGGAAAATGGCGTAGGTCTCACGGGAGAGATGTCATCCGGTGAGAGCAATCGACTAAATGAACGGGGTTGAGTTGCAGGTGCATTAGGTTCAGAATCCATTGAAGCGTTACTGGAGTAATTTTGGTATAAGGAATCATCAGGGGATGGTGCACGATATCGAGGAATTGGTTCGCCTTCTGGTATTCCAGGAAAAGGCTGGGGCTGTATGGGTTCTTCGCGAAACTTATATTCGGGTAGCACAGGTACACGTGCATCCTGTTCAGAGGCGATATTAAATGCGGTATTTCCTCGCATTGGACTATTGGCCATAAACAGTGGCTGACTGGGTTCAGGTGAATTCATACTCTGTTCGGGTGTACGCCAGCGGGATAATGGGGCTTCGGTGCCCATGTGGCAGCTAATTCTAAATCGCAGCGGTTATGCGGGCTAGTTGAATACGGGGCGTCCCGTGACGGAATTGTTCCTCCTCAGCGGGTAAAGTAACTTGAGGCGTTAGGATCGGGTTTCCAAACTCATCGAATCCTTCGAAATTAGGCGATAATACTTCATCACTTCGGCGGTACTCTTTCCACGTTATAGGTACTGTATGGTCGCCATATTCAGGCAGAGGACCAGTGTAACTGTGTGGCACATAGGGCAATTGAGATGCGTTTTGAGTAATCAGTTCTTGGGAAATTCTGGGCCAATCATATTGTGGGGTCCGGTTAGGATCGACAATAGGTAATCGATTAGGTATATTAGTATCCATGGCGGCTAAGTGAATATCAGCTTGAGCTTGGGTTAAATGCGCCGCGGGCTCATTGTCATCCGCAGGTTCGGTCTCATCCGCTTGTTCGCGGGAATGTTCAGGAGCAAATGATTGTCGCATTGCGGCGATTGATTCAGGGTCCGCGGCTTGAACTTCGCGGATAAGCAGACGATCGGCGTTGATCGTATCAGTGGGACATTCCAATGGGGTTTGTAAGTGTTCTTCAGGTACGTCCTGTAAAGGATCTTCCATACCTGGGAGGTGCGAAGTGGGCGGTAACAGGGTTTAGTACGATTAAAATGCACAAGATGCCTTTTCGCATGACTTTGCGCTGTAAGGCGTATTTGGAGACATGGCGGTATGACCTTTAATATTTGGTACGGTCCACACCATCTTTGTTCAAGTTTGCGCGATAGACCAGGGGTTGTGTGGTATCGATACACCCACACTTCATCTCCAACTTTATATGGAGGAATTTTAGTTTTCCGGTTATAATACTGCTTACGGTATTCACGGGCGGCTTGCATTGAACGATATGCATTTTCACTAATTTTGGCGAGCCATGTTTGGACATTAGTACGATAGGCTTCAGCTCCGGGGTATTTTTCCCGGTCAGCTGGTGAGGAGATATCTCCTGGGACTCTGGGGTAATATCCGTACATCAACAGAAACGGGGGATATCGGGTAGTTGTATGCACAGATGAGTTATAAGACATTATGCAATAGGGTAACAGTTAATCCCAGGTTGTATGGTCATCAGACGGTAGGGCTGCTCGTAACAAGAAGAGTAAGCTGCGATTAAATCTTTCTATTTCGCCATTGGCTTTTGGGTTATAACTTAGCGTTTCACGCTTGAAGGTACGTAATTCAGCACATAGGGCTTGCATGAGGTCGGATATGAAACATCGACCTTGGTCGGATACTAATTCGGCAGGTGCGCTATGTCGGCATACAACTTCTTTGATAAATACTTGGGCTACAGTGCGAGCTGTTTGATTGGGGATGGCGACAGCAATTACAAACTTGGTAAATTGATCAATAAAAGCAAGTACGTACTTATTTCCATTGCGGGATTCAACTCGAATATCAAGGATGTCAACGTACATCCGATGCATAGGAGCGCTGGCTTGAGGTAGGTCGCTTAAGGCAGCTCGGACATTCTGAGGTAAGTTAGGAGACTTTTGGCAGGTTTCGCATCTCTTCACGTAATCTTCAACATGTTTACTCATATTTTCCCAATAATAAAATTGCTTAAGTTTGCTCATAAGTCTATCACTGCCTGGGTGGCGTCCAAATAGGGTATCGTGCTCATACTTCAAGATATGGGGAATAAGTCGACGGGGAACGCAAAGTTTAGGGCGATGATCATTTGGTTAGGTCGGGTGCAGATATAAGATTTGTGTTGTAGGGCAGATGCGATAATGGTGTGATTCTAATTTGAGTGTGACAGTTGTTGGGTTCTACAGGAAGAGTTCCTTTCTGTAAATATGTTCGAATAGGACCAAACATGTCTTGTTGTTGTAATCTAGGAATTTATTGTTACTAAGTTCTTATCCGATTCTTGGCTACAGTGTGGTAAGTATAAACCTTCTGCAGTGTCTTTCACTTGTTCGGGTCTTAATAGGACCATAGGGCTTTCACAGGCGTGTCCTACTTTAATTAATGCGTCGAAAGTTTCTTTCTCAGGTATTGCTTGGGGTTGGTTTTCCAGAGGAGGGGGATCCTCCTGAGGTGGTGGATCGGGTGCGCTTGAGGGACCAGGGTTTTGTTCACTAGGACCTAGTTCAGGGCTTCCTATAACTCCTGAGCCTACAATGACATAGTCTTGAGGATTACTAGCTGGTTCTGGTTCACCATGAGTGTCTAATATCTTCCTATGTAATCCTTCTGTCAGTTTAGGTACTTCTGCATTAGGCATCATCTGTTGCAAATTCTTAAGCATTTGTTTAACGAACTTATCGTTTGCTGCTCTCTGTTCAAGGGTTTCATCCTGTCTTTTACGTTTCGAACCATTCTTGCGTGACAACATTGCCACTCTTTTACGGTACTCCTCTTCTTCATCCTGTTCTTCGTCATTATCTGAGGACAATGGAGTTTCTATATCGTGTCGTGGGTCTCGAGAGAGAGCATCATACTTGCATTGGCCTTTTCAGGCCGGTAGGTAATATCGAAATTACCAAATTCCATGAATAGCTCATTTCTCCATTGGGCCAAGCGCGAGTTTCGCGGACGCCGGTCAAAAAGAACCTTAAGCGGCTTATGGTCAGTTTATACATGGAATTCGTGTCCTAGTAGGTAATGCCTAAAATGCAATGCGGCCCAAAGTATGGCCAAAGCTTCGGTTTCGATAGCGGGGTATCTACGTTGATAATCCACTAAGGATTTACTAGCATAAGCGATGGGTTGTACTCCTTTATCGGTTTTCTGAGACAAGACGGCTCTTAGGGCATAACCAGAGGCATTTGTCTGTATAACAAACGGTTTAGTAAAATCAGGGTAAATTAACAGGGGTTCTTCTACTAGGGCTTTTCGTAATTTGTTAAAAGCTTCTTCACACTGGGGTGTCCATTTAAATTCGGTATCTTTTCGGCGAAGCAATTCAGGGGTTCGCAAAGATCTGAGTAATGGGGTATAAATTTGTGGTAATATCCAACGAGACCTAGGAAACTTTGGAGTTGTTTCAGGGTTTCAGGGCTTTTATAATTATCTATAGCAACGGTCTTTTCAGGGTCAGGTCTTACTCCTTCAGAGCTTATAATGTGACCTAGATATTTGAGGTGTTTCTGTCCAAACTGAGATTTTGATGGCTTTAGCTTGAGATTAGCTTTTCGAAATCGGTCCAATACAGTGACCAAGTCTACTAGGTGTCTACCAAAACTAGGGGAAAAGATCAAGATATCATCGATGTAGATCAAACATCGTTCCCATTCTAGTCCTTTGAGTACTATTGACATGCATCTTTGAAATGCTCCAGGGGAAGAGTTTAGACCAAAGGGGAGAACGTTATATTCGTATTGTCCGTGGACGGTAACGAAAGAGGTTTTCTCTTTCGTTTCCGGATCTAGTTCAAGTTGCCAAAATCCTTTGTTCAAGTCTAAACTGGACATAATTTTAGTGTCTCGGAGACATCCTAAAATATCGTCAATACGGGGTAATGGGTATACGTCTCTTTCGGCAACTAGGTTCAACTTACGAAAGTCGACACACAGGCGTAATGTTCCGTCACTCTTGGTTACATATACTATGGGCGATCCCCAAGGGGAATCGGAGGGTGTTATTAATCCGGCTTCAACCATGTTATTTAATTCTTCTCGGAGGGGTTCTCTCAATGAGTGGGCAAGGCGATACGGAACTTGTTTAATCGGTCTGACATTTCCTGTATTAATTTTATGTTGATGTATTCCACATCGGCCTAAATCAAATGGATGAGTACTAAAGACGTCCGAATTCTCCGAAATTACTGTTTTGAGTTGTTCAACTGGAAAGGAGTCATGGACGTATTAGAGAAATTAATCTCACTAAGTATTTGGATCGAACGTTCTGTGTTGATCGCTTTCTTTTGTTCATTAATAATTTGTACGACTTTATCGGTTGTTAGTCTTTATTGCATTGCTTAACCCTCTTGGGCGGTACCAAATTTAGTAGGAGATTATTTTGATCGTACAAAAGTTCAAGGGCAGAGTTATCAAGGATTTCAATATGTTCAATTGTTGTCCTGCATGGATTGCTGCAGGGAGGTTTCCGAAATTCATGACTGCTACGGGGACCAATCGCTGTCCGGTTAGCACCAGAGCGTGAGCCATTGCTAAATCGAGTATTAGTGGGTCTGGTACAAATAATACTTGACCTATAGGAGGTTGTGCAATTTCGGGTATTGCATTGATACATAGTTCAGTATTAGGGGGAACTTGAACGCATTGTCGACTTACGACATTGATCACGGGTGGATGATAATCTGCTTGGTCGGCAGAAGGCACAGAGCACTTCTCCGAGCCGTTAGATCTAGCCAACGGTCTTTAAAATTTATGGCAACTTGCGGTAAGAAGGCCATAAAATCGGTTCCTAGAATACATTCATACGGGGTATCATGGGTAACTTGGAATTCGTAAGGTACGGTAAGGGTTCCTATAGTTATGTGTACTTTCACTACTCCACTTATGGAAAGTTCTTGTTGTGTGGCGGAAACTATTCCCGTATTGGTAGATTCGCGGGGTACTAATCCTAGTCGGGCTGCAGTGGCTTGAGAAAGAATGGAGACGTCTGCTCCAGTGTCAATAAGAGTATTTACGGGTGTTCCTAAAATAGTGGTGTTAATAATCAACGGGGTGTTACTGGCTTTAATAGCGTTGACTCGTTTGGTTACGATACCAGAACGAGACCTACTACGTAGTCGACGGATGGGGTTAGCGAATAACTCTCCATCATCGATAAATACCATGCCTTCATCAGAAGGGGCGGTTGGAGTAGGGCGTTTCCGTGTATAGCGACGCGGGGTTCTACTAGTTCTACGAGTCCTATCGGGAGACGGTAAAGATGCTGTACTTTCAGCTTTCTGTAGCGGGGTCATAGCGTGTGCTTCGTCAGTGTAAGAAATGGTAGATGCTTCTGGTGAAGACATCATCCATTGGGTGGTCGATATTAGGTCAATCGGGCGGTTACCCGCTCGGCTTCTACTAGGGAACCATCTGGGCAAGCAATGGGGGCATCGAAGAGGTAATTTGCACTTATAGAGGCCATATCCTAGTACAGTGATGCCTATTACGATAATGATTATTGCGTATGGGGAGAGTCCAGTGTACTCAACTGCAGGAAGGGCTATAACTTTGTGTAGCTTGTCCTTCGCTATTTGAGCTACTTTTAGGTTAATTGCTTTTGCATTTTCTAAAGAACTCCAAGTAAGGGGTTTTAACTTGGTACTAGACAACTGGTCCAGGGAAATGTTATGGCCAACTCTAATCATCAATTCCTCAGGTTGTAACATGCTTGTTAGCATAAGTGATCCTACAATTAACTGTGTGTAATTGCCATGTGACATCCAAACGACTCCATGGTCGGGTACTATCCTGCTCTGTCCTTGTGTAATATGTGCGAAATGTCGTTTCTGTGATTACGAGTTTCTCCTCCGAGGTTCGGAGCAAAACTCCTTGGATAGTAGTGTAGACATCGGTACCATTGTCAAGTGGTCCGATCAAAGAGCGGTTTTGGCATTTTGATTTAGTGTACTCAGAGACGAGGTCACCCGAGATAATCCAATCAAGGCAATGTATGCGTTGATAAGTTACTAGCACGTGCGGTTCGTAAAATGCAATGCGTGGACGGCGTTTACAAGCGGCTAAATTTAATACTTAAAGCGCGATGAAGTTTAATGATTTTAATAAATTAAAGCGCGATGAAGTTACGCGTGCTGCGTATTCTGGTAGTGGTAATTTGACATGCGTTCTAGTAGCGGGTACATTCCAACCATTGTTATATATGCGAAAATACGGTCTTACATCATTCGTAGCGGGTAAGGGTAACTGCAAAATAAATCCAAATCGAAAAGTATTCATGTCAACATTAACTGGTAAAACTCGACCAAATTGGTATGCTAAATTAGGTTCGCGGGCTAAAATCGATTGGGAAATTCTAGGATCCATTTCAAATAAACGTCTTAACATGAGGGCATCTACCACGGTCGGCGTTAATTCTCCACTCAACATAGACTGCATTATAGCTTGGACTGACGATCGAATGCTAGCTCGAACTGTGTGGGTAAGCAACATCTGGTTCATTTGCATGACTGCTCTATGTTGTGAGCATCTAACGGGTTCTACCATATCTACTACTTCCTGCATACTATGGTGTAGGAATGCATATAATTCTTCGTTCGCTTGGGTCAACTTCTTAGTCTTTCGTATTACGTAGAGTAGCTTCTGAGCAGGGAATAACCGGAACCGAAATTTACCGGAACCGGAACCAGTAACCGGAACCGTCCATTTAAACCGGATCCGGAACCTGGTCTTCGAAATTTATATATAGTAAAACAGATGATGGAAGAAATGAAGGTATAGTGGATTTAAAATGCATTAAAAATAACTTTTACATTAAACTTAATGTATTGCGATGGTATTATTGCCTTTCTGAAACTTTAAAGAGACTGAGGAAGCTAATAATGTTTATTTATCGATCAAATATGTCGATTTTTGGACACCCAGAGCAAAAATGCCTTCCATTTCCACCATTGCATTTACTGCGTCAAATCGAATATGCTTACAAAGCTTGGAGCGTAGAATACACACTTTCGCTCTGTCTCCAGTCGCCTCCCTTTACTACACATACGTTTGTTGCATGTTCTTCTGTAGCAAACTTAAAATTATTGGTTTATATGATTCTAAGATAAAATAATAGATAGAAGGTAATTTTCTGATCAGTGTTCAGAGACACTGTTTAGGCTAGCGTTGGACAAACAGTGCCCGTCAGTTAGATGATAATGGTGATAACTTTCTAATCAAAATGCTATACATGAGACACACAGGTGATGCTGCTCGCACAGTTTCAATAAATACAGTTCATTCCCAAGGAAGCAGTTTCTGCTTGCGTTACAGATAACGTTACTTCAGTTTCACCTGATTTACAAAGTTTAAAGCGCACCGGCTGGTGCTTGACGCAATTTATGTTAGCCAAGCATAGGCTAAGTACTTCTGCGTAAGCCACACTCTGTTACCGAGTTGGACCGGTTTAATTCAAATGTATCCCACAGACTTCTGGATGTGTAAAATAGCTGCTACAAGCATCGACCTGGCTTTGATTTAACAAACTCCTGCAGGTAATTATGAAAAATTCCTGCTAAAATTATGTGCCCTACTTACGTTTCACACGGCAAATTGGTTAGTTAATCTTTTCTTTGGCTCGGTTGTATTGGAGTTTGATCATTGTATAATATATATTACATATGTTTGGATCACAGATGAAGCAAAAATGTGAAAAATTTCAAACAAAATTTTTAAACCGGAATTCCGGTTCCGGTATGGTTTTTGCCCTTTGCCGGAACCGCAACCGGAACACGATTTTCGCCGGAACCGGAACCGGAATTCCGGTTACTCCCTGCTTCTAAGGTATCTCTCATATACGTTCTTATAGCGTGCATTTGGTTCCCATTTTGTGTATGTGAATGCCATTGGAGATGGACATTCCCACTCTTAAAAATCCTGACACTGCTCCAGCGGCAGCTACAATAAGCGTAACGAAACGCTTGCTTCTCTTAGGGTCATTATGACAGAAATGTAGCAAACTGAGCGCATAAGGTTCGAATAGTAACTAATGTCTAGAACTCCATTATAGGTTCCACTTAACTCTGTTCCTAATTCTCGCATGGTTTTGTATAACTGCGGGTCAGTTGTACAATTGCTCCAATAGCAACAATCGGATGAACACGAGCCATCCGCGTTGTATAACAAGCAAGGGGTAACTTCGTCTGAGCAAGCTCTCATATCTGGTCTCCAATGTCTTAATGTTAGCTGTAAAACTACGGGTAAATACGTAAGTTGATCTGACGTGATCATTAGTCATTGTGGTTCAACTACGACTCCTTGAGAGTTTACTCCTACTCCTAGACGGGATATTTTCTCGCTCATCGGCGTCGAAATTGCGTGAGTGGTTGATATCAATGCCAACCACATAACTAAGAGAACTCCACATATACTACCTACTAGGGTACTAGTCCTGTATCCAACTGCAATTGATGTCCTTTGCGGTTTGTCGGGGGCTGACTCTAACTCTACTTCATCCTGATAGGGAAGACTCGTGTCTTCGTTACTCCGATCATTATTTGTTTCAGGGTCGGTGTCTGTTTCATCTAGGTACTCCTCCATCGCATTAGCTAACTGCTGATCGATGTCTTCTACAGAAGTGCTTCGTGCTGGAGATTCGCACGTTAACAAGGCTACTGGGTGTCTTAGTAGATGTAGTTGGGCCTTTATCAGTTTCTGGCGATCTGATCTATGAGATTCATTCTCAAACACTGTATGTTCCGTTATATGCTGTACAAACTCATTTACTGGGATACCTTTGGTATCCTGATTTCGGAAAATAATATCTAGTAGATATGGAGCTTGTTTGATTAGTTCATGGAATTCCAGATTGCAATTGCGATAGCTTACTCTGGCTGACTGTGTTCCTAATCCTATGAAGTATGACCAACGAGGCCAGATGGTTCCATCTAAATCGATAAAGGCGCAACTGGTAAATAAGGTTCCGGTATAACTCCATCTTCCATAATATCCGTCAAAATAACATTCGCTCTCTGGGAGAATTAAAGGCTTAGACAGATCAAGATGATTTTCTCCACATTTCTGACAAGTGGGTCGATAACTTAGCTCAGCGTTATAGGCTTCCTTCATGACTTGGCGGAGCGTGTGGCCATTCACGAATTTACCCACCAATTCCAAAAGAAGTTCCAATGAGACTAAAGCGAGGACACTTAAGTAAACTCCAGTAGTTCTGTGTTCTATCGGTGAAGCTATACCTAATACATGAGCTAAAACAGATGCATCCCGTTTGAGTTCTGGTGGCTACATGCATCCGAACGTATCTCAAACAGTCGAGCTAGATTATTCAGTTGTTCTATTACGATAAAAGAGAATTCTTGGTTGCGGTAGACAATGCCATTCGAGGCCTAAACATTTGTCGGGTACTATAAACTCAGCATTTTCCATTCGTTCTTCGTCTCGGTCTCCTGGATTGGGTTGAAATGGAGTAAACTCTATACGTGGATAACGGTACTTCATCGTTTTCACTTTCTCATTGGGAATGGTGAACATGTAGGCCGGCCCTAAAAGTCTGTTACGTTCTTTGTTTGTCATCGTTCTCAAAGTTCCAAGCTCAATAGGTACATTATTATCAAAGTCCACTCGAAATAACTTATGCAAGCGTTCGTCCAATTCACTTAATCGTCTCGTCCTTTCCTGGTTCACATAGTCCAACAGAGTTTCTGAGGTCCAATTAAAGTCCATATTATTATTATTATCATTATCATTTGCAACTTCGGGTTCATCTAACAAGGACGCGTCAGGCGATGTATTGGCTTCTACTGAAGATATTTGACTAGAGGGCTACATTTCGGAGCTGCAATGCAAGTTCAGCATATTCGGGTCGACTTACGACTCCACATCTCTTGCTTCGTTATTATTGGATTCACCTAAGTTACCCAGAGGCATACTCGGCACTCCTTCGATAGGATCCTCCACTTGCACTAACTCTTCACTACGCTCCATAATCTTAGCAATTTCTTGTTCACATTCCCCATCCTCACTAGATTCTTCTCTAACTAGCGGTTCTTCACTCTGGCTTAATTCCTTATTTATATTATTTTCGACTACCAACTCAGCCTTACTGGCCTGACTACTTTCCTTGGTTGGTCGTTGGCGTTCCCATTTACCTGTCGAGTCCCACTCGTGTGGCGGCGGAGTATTTTGCCTACGGTAACAGGCTCTATAGGGATCCTGCCAGTATAACCAAACTTCTTGCTCGTCCTCATTTTCACTATCTGATTCAACATTACTATCATTATCATCTTCTGTATCTGAAATCTCAAAATCTGTCCCAATCTGGGCATCCTTTTCACTAACCTTTTCATTCTTAATTACCTCTCTTAACTCAACTACCTTATCTTTACTACTACCTTCACTTATGTTACCAATTTCCCTAAAATTAACTACCTCATTTTCATTATATACTACCTTCGGTAACTTCAATAACCTCAACTACATCATATTCATTATCATCTTCAACAGCTTTATTACTATCAACTACCTTACTTAAATCATTAACTTCTACAACTTCAATATTAGTGCACTGCGATCGATCGGCTCCTGAAGACCCAATGCTACAGGCCCGTGCCTGAACAGACCCCAGGCAGGTCGATGGATAACTCTGTTTACTCCCAATGATCATGTCCGTTTCATCGGTGGAGCAGTACGGAACTTGCTCTCTACCTCTACATGGACACGGGAGATCAATCGCAGTTTCTTAAACTATTTCCTTCAGTTTACGCGAATTCAACGGGTTTAAATCAGCAACATCCACATAATCACCAACAGCAGCAGTGGTTTCAACAACATTTGAATCACCAACCTCAACAACATCTACTGCATTATCACCAACAACATTTGAATCAACAGCAACAACATTCACACAACAATTCGCTTTAACTTCATCAACTGGATCGTCGTTTCGCGCTCCAACGACGGGGGTTGCAGACACACCGAGGGTAGAAGAGCCAAATTCTATCACCTCATCTACTTCGACGGTGGACGCATGTGGTTCCTCACAGTCTTTCAATCGGTCAAATTCTATCACCCCATCTACTTCACTTCCATGTCTGGATGGACCCCAGGCAATAGTTTCAGCTCCAACGATCACATCCGCTTCGTCGGTCCGAACGGTCGCGAATCGCTCAGTACCTCCACATGGAATTCGTTAGCTAAATTTGACCAGAAATGGAAAACCTTTATTACAAAAATACGACATACAGTGATCCAAAATTTCATGAAGCCGGAACCTTGATTTGGGCAAAAATTAGCCGGAACCGGAATTCCGGTTACTCCGTGACGTCATTGTTGCACCTAGCGTTGCGTCTAATGTATAACAGTTTACATTTACGATACCGTTATTGTCTTATGTGGTAGCTTATTTGGCATATCCTGCCACAATACCAACAGCCAACAGCGATTAGTTGTTAAAGAGGCTAACCTATGCTACCATACACCAGTATTTTATCTTACACAGTCTAAGTTTAGTTCGTAATTGTATTGCTGTCTGGGGTGGTTGTAATCTGCTTGAGTTGTTCCGATTCAATTTCACATTTTAACAGAAGTGTTACCACTAGGTGACCATGCATTTCGGAAATACCAGAAATGATCGAGCTTTCTACTGTTGAACGATTACTGGTCTCAGCGGAGTTGCGCAGGGAAAGCGTGACTTTGATATTTTGAGCATTGTGACCAGCAATGTAGCAACAGCTTCGAAGCTCTGTCTAGCATTGCCAGCAGATGTTTTTGAGGATTTTGCCAGAATAAGTACGTCACTCATGAAAGTCGGGTGTGTTAAGATATTGTCGTCACTTGGTAAATAGCACCCTCTAAATAGGAATTCAACATATAGATATGCATAGTCCATTACGCAGTTAAAACGGTTAACACGATCCCATTTAAACAATTTTTCCAGTATTACCATCGTTCATTGCTAAATTCACTGTAGTAATCGTCAACAGTAGCAGATTTTCTAATTTCACGTACTAGTGCGGCTGCATTTCTTCCACCATTGCAAACTTATTTTCTTTGGAATTGAAGATTTTTGCTTGACATCCAATGCCTAAACATCGTTTCGCACTCGCTAACACAACTGGCTCAATCAAAGAGCATATTTGTGGGTATGCTATAATGATCGTTGACACTTTATTTATTAATAAAAGGGCGACATCCTCGATGGATCGATTGTGACGCGGTCCTAAAGCTTGATTTAACATCGATTATTAGCAGAGATGGCCGTTTGGCGCTGTGGTTAGAACACAAGTCTCACAATCGTGAGTTTGCGTGTTCGAGGCTTCCTGTGCGCATAATATTTGTGGCTAAGAGCCAAAGCTACGTTAATCCAGGGTACCCACCTGTAAAATAGGTACGAGCTTGCTCGGAAACTAAACAAAGTGTTCATGTTGGAACTGAGATCCCTTCACCGGTTACTCTTCAGCAAATGTGACTGCGATTTCACGAAATGAGATATCAACACGCGCACCCTAAGTATAACTTGAGGACTTACACCTATTTATCTACAGACGTTTAAGATGAAGAATCGGGAAATTTAATTTGTATCGAAATCGATATTAGTTAGCATTCGAATATTGGAATAAAAAATTCGAAGTTTCGTACAGGTTATATGCAACAGTAAGTTTTTGAGGTGTCAATGTTGGTATTTTCAGGATCAAAATATGTCTAATGGGTTATATTCACTGTTATAGGAGAAGAAGAAACATAAGAAAGATAAGCATCGCCGCAGGGATCGAAATAACAAAAAGAAAGATGTGAAGACAGAACATAGTATTACATCTCCATCGAAGAAAAAGCTAGTCAAAGAAGAAGAGCCTGTTTGGAGATGGTTATTTAAGTTTATCTATGAATCTATGTGAAATGTGGGAGTCGTATAATACTTACATAGAATCTTAAAAGCTATAACAGGCAAAATACGATAAATATGTTTCAAACTGCAACTTCTGTTTAGATTTTCATGGAACGATCGTTTTCTTAGGCACATGTGAAAAATGGCTTTTGCACTCCAAGTAGTTTGATTTCCAACAATTCAAAATTAAAATTAGCTTCTACGTTTGGCGTTACATCTAAACCATCTACAATGTTTGTGAAACAAGTTGAGTCGTATAATACTTACATAGAATCTTAAAAGCATAACCCCCCGACGAGCCGCGGCAGCCACAAGAAAAACAAACAACAACCCCCCCCCCCGAATTTTAATAAAATTTTTGAAAGCAAAATGCTGCTGCAATTGAGCTGGGTTTTTTTAAATTTTGTTGGAAATTTTCGCTGTTTAAGAATCGAATCTCTTGGAAAAGTTATTTTCTCTTGAAAATCATGAAAAATACGAAAAACTAACCAATCATTGTAAACGCACTTCTTTATCCACACATTACGTATCTTTTAACCCTTTCCTGCATGGATCAATGGGGATTTCGTTCACTCTTGAACGAACTTTCGCTGCAGCTGTGATTGAACCTGAATCGACTGGCTCCGTGCCTCGTACAGTACGCACGTTCTAATATTCCTATATTATACTATTTAGGAACTGTTGTTGCTCGGTTCCGGAGAAAAACTTGCAAAGCTAGTGAATAACAAAGCATGCGCTAACGCACGCTAGAGACAAACAAGTGACCATCGATTCGTAACGTACGCTGTTACGTCACGTCACTTTATGGGCTATAAAAGATTAATGTGCTACTAATGCTTATGTAGCTGCAGTGAAATAAGGTCGCGCTTAATATGACCAAGTTTGTGGGACAAAATGTGGTGCAATATAGTAAACGCAAAATATGTTCCAAACTGCGGCTTCTAACGAGGGGTTTATGTAATCTTCATTTTCCTAGACACATCTCAGAAAACATTTTCTTATACTCCAGATAGATTGGTTTCAAATATTCAATTTTAAAATTAGCTTCCAGATTTTCGTTATATCGGAAATGTCTGCACTATTTTATGAAGCTGATACGAATTAATGAGGTAAAATCCAAAAACTTTACTAAATCATTTTGGAGCAAAAGATTGCTCAAACTGGGCGAAATTCTTATCTTTGTTGCTTGATATGCGGAATGCTTAAATTTGTTACAATTTTGAAACATCGGGCCAGCGCTGCTCTCTGATTTTTCGGAAAAGTTATGTCCTTTTAAGTTTAACGAAAATATTGAAAAATTGCATATTTAATCATTGCAGGTGTAACAGATCCATTCTGGATCGTTACGCGAAAGGTTAATGTTTCTGACTGCGTAGTAGGTTGAAATAGTATGAATAATAACTGAATATTCGATTTATATACATGCATGATTTGTTTCTTTATGTGTCTAACTGTACAAAGAGCATACGAGGTATTTGATTTGGAATGTGGATGTATGTTGTCAAAGCTATCGGTGAGTATCCTGCTGCCAGGGTGGACGTGCTGTATGATGAATGGAATTATTGTTTGATTGGAAACAGAAGGCATCTTTGGGTTTGCCATTCAAGCATGCCCAGAACCCAGCCATGTTTGCGCCGTGGTTGGCCGCGATGGTATTTTTGACTAAAGAACATGGATTCGTCGATCTCGACATCGATGTTAGGGCCGCCAAGCATTAAATTTTGCTAGCGAACACGGACATACCGTACTGCAATGTCCCTGCAGTAGTTGTACCAATTTGTGGCGGCTTCGGTACCAATTTCCAGTTCTTTAATTATAAATTTGCTCGGCAGATTGTCTAGGTACCCGAATATTATGATTATTATTTTGTCAAGGGTTAGATGGTGGTTAAAAAAATGAATTATGGCGGATTGAATATTTGTGTTTGTAGGTTTTTGCCTCAAAGGTCAATATGTTTGTGTTTAATACCAAACAACGGCACCGCCAGACCCATGCGGGGAGGCACCGTGGCCATACCTGGAGGGGCTCTGTGACCTTGGTCAGCGCAGCGGCTTAGTAGGGGGTTCGGGGGGCGGTAGCCCCGGACTTAGCTTAGGCTTAGGCTGAGTGGATGGCCGGATGATAAAACTAACGTTATATTTGGAACGTACGACCTCGAAAATAGGTCGGGGCCGACTTAAATGGAAATCGGAGAAAAAGTTTTTGGGTGCCAAGCCCTAGAGGGGGCTGGAAGTAGAGAAAAAAATTTTGTTCGTTTTGCGCTAATTTGGGTCCGATATTGTCACTAAAGAAGAAAAATTGTTGATTCCATCATTTTCTGAGTTCCCCCCGCCGGACCGAATGAGCGCCGAAATTTGCATTATTTATCTGTTTACTGTATTTATATGCTCCTGGTCGGCGGGTCTGGTAGGATATATTCTGTTGCCTTACCGATCCCGACCTAGCGCACTTATTTGTCGCGGTTTAATGTACCTGTAATAAAATAATATTGTAAAGGGATATTCTTATGTACTGCTGGCCGGGTTTGGTTAAGGTATCTCGTAGTATCAAATGGCTTTGTAATTTGTATTGGCTGTAAAATCTAACATGACGGTATTGGAACAGAAAGGAATGAGTTTAGTTGGCAAAATGTGATGGAACTTAATCCTTAGGAGAACAGATCGCCCTTACTAGTGCAAAACCATCTTGAGCTGTGACTGTCCGTGCAGCGAACAGCAAATTTCACAATTATATGAAATTTGTAAGTACGAAGCGTACATTATTAAATTCCGAAGTGTTCATTTTCCCTGGGGAAAGCAGAAACTTTTAGTAACCAAAATAACTTTTAAAGTGTCAATTCGGAATTGTGCGTCATCGCTGCTCCGGCTCATAACTCCAGAACGGCTTAGAATTTGTAGTAGCTGATCTAATTTTTCTGGCACAGAACTTTTGGGACTTTCTGATGAGACCGGTCTTGTACAAATTTGTTAAAAATTCACGGGCTTATTAAGGAATAAGTGAGTCTGGCCTTGAAATTTCGGTATCTAGATGAGTTAGAAATAATTATTTCATTAGTTTTTTTAATATTAGTCGATATGGAAATTATAACAAGGTTTACGGACTCGAGTATAATTTTAGCCGGTATGAACGCGCGTGCGCACCTTGGCTACAGTACAGTAACCACATGAAAATAGCGGAGCCTGCCACCTATCGTCGTGTTCTTTGCATTGATCCAAAAAATGTATCCAAAGTGGATCCAAAAATGTAACTTACTGGTCTCCATGATGCAACCCCAATACGTTTGAGACCCCTGAAACCTTTGATTGTCCTACTGTAAACATGGCTGGTTGCACCTGGGAGCCCGATTTCCCCTTCTTCGTCTTACCCAAGCCCCCGGTATAGGGCGTCAAAATGATCGGCTTGAAGAGCCGGGTTCGAATTACAAAATCATTAAATGCCAGAAAAATAGGTCACGACAGAGCTGAGTCGGAGTATGAAATCATATATATTTATATCAGGGAGTAAGCGGAATTCCGGTTCTGGCTAAAATCGTGTTCAGTTGCGGTTCCGGCAAACTTGCGTCAAGCACCAGCTAGTGCGTTTGAAAACTTTGTAAATCAGTCTACATTGAAATAAAGTAACGTTATCTGCAACAAAGATGACAATCTGCTTTCTTGGCAATGAACTGTATTTTTTGAACTGTGCGAGCAATGTCACAATTTGTCTCGTTTATAGCATTCTGATTAAAAAGTTATCATTATCGTCTAACTGACAGACACTGTTTGCCAAACACTAGCCTAAACAGTGTCTCTGACCTTTATTTCAGAAAATTTACTTTTATTATTTCTCTTAGAATCACATAGACCAATAATTTCAAGTTTCCTACAGAACAACATGTAACAAACGTATGTGTATTAAAGGAAGGCGACTGGAGACAGGGCGAAAGTGTTTAATCATGCGTTGTAAGCACATTGAATTTGACGCAGTATACGCAAGGGCGTATAGCGGAAGGCATTTATTGGCCTGGGGGTCCAAAAATCAACATATTGATCGATAAATAAACATTATTAGCTTCCTCAGTTTCTTAAAGCTCCGGAGAGGCAATAATGCCATCGGAATACATTACATTTAATGTAAAATTTATTTTTAATACATCCACTGTACCTACATTGTTCCTTCATCTGTTTTACAATCAATAAGTTTCGAAGACCAGGTTCCGGATCTGGTTTAAATGGACGGTTCCGTTTATTCGCTGAGATTACCGATCGCGAGTTACTCGTACTTCCCTGCCGGAGCCGGACCCAGATAAATGATAAATGTAGATACATATCGATATCGTAATTCAAATTTTCACAATATTTTTACTTCAACAGCCGGAATAACTAGAACCACTGATGATTAAGGTGGCATGTCATTACCGATATAACAGGTTTTAGGTACAGTGGAAAAATACCTGTGTCGGCCCATAGTCTCACACAGTTCGCCAACGAAATTGACTTAAGTGGTTTTTGCTTTAAATAATAATAAACGAACAGACAAGTCAACTGGTAATAGCAGTATCCGCATAAGTCATGACTTACATCCGCATAAGTCATGACTTACATTTGAAACCAGAGATAGCACGCTAGTTTAAAAGTTATGCTACTTACTCGAAATTGTGTGTCTTTATCTAGTCAATCATTTTGGACCTTTTTCGTGATGCCATGGGGTAAATTTCTGTAGAAGCTATCATATCGACTCGGAATTGTGCCAAATTTGAGGAGCTCTAGCAAATCCGAATGCTTCTTATCGCTGATCGGGAGGGGTTCGTTATAGGCTTTATGCAGAATCGGGCGAGTAGACGTGCGGCTGGTTCGACGCGCAAGTTTGATCTCTTCAAATCCCGTGTCCCAATAGTTTGTTTTGCAAAATATTGCGTTAGGATAATCTTTGCGATATCTAAACCATTTCGTCTTAATCCAATTGACTTTCTCACCAGAGACGTTCCTTGTAGTATTACCAAGAAACTCGGCAGCGAGCAAAGGTGGGTCGTAAATCTCAGATTGTGACAGAAATTCGGCGATGTAGGGTTTTTACGACGAGCTGATACGATAATGGGAGTCCACATATCAGGACTATGAATTTTTAATGCTTGGCATGCTCTATTAAGGCGTGTATCGAGTGTACTTCCATAGAAATCTCTAAGAATATCTGGCGATAATTCTAAGATTGGAATTAATGACTACTTCATTCAATAAGTCCGCGGCAACATTGTTCTTTTTTGTACACGTTGTCTGAATACTTCGAAACGTGAGTGACGATACTCGGCAGCGAACACAGATATTTGAGAAGCCCGCTGCCAATTTCACTTGAGCCGCTTTTTCCTCAGTTTCTGTCCACAGGTAGCAGTAAGCGTCGCTGTGATCGCCTGAACCTTGAGGCGTCTGTTCAAAAATTGTTAGATTATATACACGAAACCTAGATTTGTAGTACATTAAACTCGCATCGCTGCAGGGCGTATACAAAACCGTCTGTAAATCAAAGGTCGCACTTCGGTAGTAACGCCGCATAGCTGACCCTTCCTTAATAATATTTTTTCAGCATGAGCAGCATATTTTCTTCCTAATGAGGCGCCTTAATATTTTCGTACTGCAGGTACTCATCGCCGTGACGGTTTTCCGTTTTGGGATGTTCACAAACCATACGGAGGTGTTTTTTCAGTGTAAAATAAACTAAATTGAACTTTGTTTTGAAGATTTTTCTATAAATCGCTTCACCGGCAACCGCAACTCCGGTTTCAACGTTTGTGTTAGCCCACTCCAGGTACAACGAATACATTTTTGCAATTTTCAATTTAGATTAGGATCTAAATACTTTTTATCGGTACGTCTCCGGGTATAGTGCTATTCAACCGTTGGAAAAGTGTCTGTGTTTATAACCGATCGCTCGGTAGCTTCTGTAGTCTTGTTGTGGGCCGGGCCAGGTTCAGCAGCGATAAAATGGTCTTGATTCGAAACACCGTTCAAATCTGTCCATATAACACTATCTGCTGTAAACACCAGCAAGAAAAAATCCTTTGCATACCTGAATATCGTCGTTCTTTCTTTATTTTGTAATCCAAAGCTCCAGATCGTTGTTTACCACCCTCATTTCTAGGCCGCCGCTGCTTAATTGCAGCCCATTTAATACGCTGTGCGATAAATTGACGCTGGCTATTGACAGTTGGCGATGAGTAGTATTCTTCGAAAACGGCTGCTCGTTCGGCATCAATGAATTTAGTATATACCATAACTTTTGCAACTGGCCGGCCTTCGGTCGTTTATTTGCTTACCCGATGACGAAACATACGCGGTTCCTCGAAACCTCGCGGTTGGAATGACGTTACGTTTCCAATTTTGAGGCTGCGCAACTTTACGGCGTTTGCAACGACGTTTTTCGTCATTGCTGGGATTCGTCGGCTGATCACGTTGCTCAGCTTCGCAGTGAATATGTTCGTCATCGATGTCGGAGCTACTATCCGAGCCATTATTGCTTGGTTCATACGTTTCGTCAGGATCACTAGCAGCTAAGCGGTTTGAACAAGTAGGAAACTCCGAAATTAAGGGCTTTTCCAACGTAGAATTGGTGGGTGTAACCCGAGCGAACTCTTACGATTTCGACGTAACACTCAAATACGTTTTTGCAATTTTCAATTTAGATTAGGATCTAAATACTTTTTATCGGTACGTCTCCTGGTATAGTGTTATTCAACCGTTGGAAAAGTGTCTATATTTATAACCGATTGCTCGGTAGCTTCTGTAGTGTTGTTGTGGACCGGGCCAGGTTCAGCACGATAAAATGGTCTTGATTCGAAACACCGTTCAAATCTGTCCATATAACACTATCTGCTGTAAAGACCAGCAAGAAAAAATCCTTTGCATACCTGAATATCGTCGTTCTTTCTTTATTTTGTAATCCAAAGCTCCAGATCGTTGTTTACCACCCTCATTTCTAGGCCACCGCTGCTTAATTGCAGCCCATTTAATACGCTGTGCGATAAATTGACGCTGGCTATTGACAGTTGGCGATGAGTAGTATTCTTCGAAAACGGCTGCTCGTTCGGCATCGATGAATTTAGTACCATAACTTTTGCAACTGGCCGGCCTTCGGTCGTTTATTTGCTTACCCGATGACGAAACATACGCGGTTCCTCGAAACCTCGCGGTTGGAATGACGTTACGTTTCCAATTTTGAGGCTGCGCAACTTGACGGCGTTTGCGACGACGTTTTTCGTCATTGCTGGGATTCGTCGGCTCATCACGTTGCTCAGCTTCGCAGTGAATAGGTTCGTCATCGATATCGGAGCTACCATCCGAGCCATTATTGCTTGGTTCATACGTTTGTCAGGATCGCAGCAGCTAAGTGGTTTGAACAAGTAGGAAACTCCGAAATTAAGGGCTTTCCCAACGTAGAATTGGTGGGTGTAACCCGAGCGAACTCTTACGATTTCGACGTAACACTCGAGGCGGCGCTAAAAGATGTTGAATGAGCCGAGCTGGACGTAACGCCCGAAGCGGTGCTGACGGAAGTTGAGTAAAGCGACGTATGAAGGGTTTTCTGGACTAGTTCCGAAATAATATCAACAGTACCGAGAGCATCCGTTATTGGTTTATGCATTGGCGGTTCGTCAGCAAAGACGTCGAGGACACACTGATGGACGTTTTCGGCTTCATATATCATTTTGTGGACGTAGTTGAGAAGACGACTGCTGTCCCTGAATGTCGAATCGCTTTGCGGAAGCAGCGCGTCATTCAATTGTAAAATATGCGGTATGTTAGCTTTCGTAGCTTTGGCATATCTGTCATCTCCGCAAACGTATGCAAATTCTTCGTCCTTTTTTAATTTACCATTATATTACGACTTTACTACAGTTGCGGGCACTACAGACGAAAACATTAACCCAGGTATAATCATCTGGTTTAAACATTTTGCGATATTACAATACTAATTACAGTATTATCTGGGCTTTCCATTCGCTGAAAATTTTACCAGGGGACATGAACCAGGGGCGCCCGATTTTGCCAGGGGGCATTTTGCCAAGAAAAAAAAATGGTTAAAAATCGAGTTAGAAACACTACCAAAATGCTTTTGATGGAGAGAAAAACCGATTTTGAAGCAAAATTTGCGAAATTTCTGAAGGATAGAAAAAGCTATTTTGAAGCAAATTTTGGCTTCAGAACGGAATTTTAGCACAAATTTTGATCAAATTATATACTTTGGACCGAATGGAAACAAAAAAATTCCAAGAAGCAATGAACCGGGGGAGCCCAAAACTGTGCCGGGGGGCACCTGTTTCGAACCGGGCTCATGGCTAAGACAGTGACTTCTGAGTGTATATAAAAGTAAGGAAAATACATACATATCGTTAAAGTCGAAGACTCAAAACAAAACTCAAATAGTAGAGCACCACATATACCAATATAAACCTTTGTTCTCTGACCGAAATGAAACCAAGTGCGGATGAATCGATCTAGTCGTTGAAGAGATGTGGCCAATATGGTGTTTTCGTGGTCCTAAGGGCCTATTTGCAACTCATTTTAACCCTACCCTACTCGACAGGTGATGTCAATAGGAACGCAGTTTATGTAGCTATATAGAGCTTCGCTTTCTGAACAAAATAAGTCCAATCTTAACCAAATCGCTCCAGCGGCTAATCAGATATATGTAACCAATTGAGTGTTTTCGGGCTCCCGAGGCTCCATTTTAAAACCTATTTTGACCCAAACCTGGAGCGTAGGTAAGCTCGACAACGACTTCATAGCTTCATAAGTTTCTGAACAAAATGAGCCCAAATCCAGCCAGATCACACCGGTGGCTGTCGAGATATGACTCATAAAGTATTTTGGTGGTATCCCTAGGGACCCTACCTGTGCCTTTTCGGGCCCCCTTTGAAAGGGAGGCTGTAGGAATTGGTTTTTGCGTCTAACTAAAGGGCACAAATAGAGATTTCAAGCTTTCGAAGAGGTATCGCACGACCTGATCTGCCTATCAGAAGTTGAATTATGCATGTCCCACGAAAAAAAACCCACAAACAGACGCTGCCAAATTTCACACTCCTGGCTAGTAAGATTTCTTCGCTTCGCTCGTTTCACTCACTCATAATTCAATAATAATTGGGAAAGTTTTCATAGTAATTGGGAAAGACAACATAGTAAAATTGTGCATCGTTTTCTTGTTTTACGTGTAAGTACAAATCAACTGACTTTGTGTGCGACACATATTAAAAATTACGGGTACAGTTGTACATTGCCTGCGTCTATAGTGCTAGATAGGATCGTTTGAGCAGCGAGCGAGCATAAAATTTTGAAAATTGTTTTGACCAGGTTCTCAGCTAAAATGGAGGATCCTAACAGTTAGTAGCGGCTATTTTCGGCGACTAATACATTTTTCAACATAACTATCGCATATCTGAACACCATTTAATTTCACATTATAGTCAGTCATCAGACTTTCTTTCTGGCGACCAAGACTATTAGTGAATATAATATGTCATTCGATATTAAATTGAGCCAGCTAGAATCAAAGGGTTCTGAACCAAAATCCACCATTAAATCGGCATAGCAAACAAGTAGTCTGGGTATTTTTGGCAGTACACGTAGCCGGATCTTGCAAAATAAAATAATTGGACTCATACCAGGAATTTTTGAAAACGAATACCCGGACCCGGAATTTTTGTCAGAACTAACGAATGCAACTCTAATTTAAGTATACAGTTATGATAACAATAAATGGTACAATAGGGTATGCAGTAACGGTAACAACGAATAGTATAACGTATTCAGTAATAGTAACAAGGATTAATGCAATTAGAACTGTCCATAACATAATATTTAACGATCATACGGGCAGAATTAGAATTATACAATTCATATGGTTATAGCAGATCAAACAGGTATCGTATACTTTTAAAAACTTTACCATATTCATGGTTACAATTGCTGGGTCCTACACGCATACTCCTTCATGGAAAGGGCCTTTAGAATTTTGTTCAAAACTGTTGATTTTAATGTTAATCTCTATAGTGCTGGGCTCTCCATTCGCTGAAAATTATGCCAGGGGGCCCCCTGATTCCAAACCTGGGGGCGCCCGATTTTGATAGGACGCATTTTGTCAAGAAAAAATGGTTAAAAATCGTGTTAGAAACACTGCCAACTGGCCTGTCCACACTGGGGGAACCCCCCCTCCACTTTCCAAATCCCCCATGTTCGTGAGATTTTCCCCATGTCAAAATGCTTTTGATGGAGAGAAAAGCGATTTTGCAGCAATTGCTAATTTTTTGGCTTCAGAACGGAATTTTGGTACAGATTTTGATCAAATTTTATATACTTTGGACTTATTAAAAACAAAAAAGTTTCGAAGAGGCGATGAACCGGGGGAACCCAAAATTTTGCCAGGGGGCACGAACCGGGGGCACCTGTTTTGAACCAGTTTGGGCCGAAAAATGCCAGGCCCCCACCCCCACCCCTCCCCTTTTATTGGAGAGCCCAGTAAGCGGGTATAGGCTATAGAGGTGCATTAATATTGCCCATTATACTGTGGTGGGAATTAATCTGTCTCGTACGATCCAGAATGGGTCTGTTACATATTTAACAATAATTGTTGGTAATTAGTATTTTTGTAATGAAACACAACGCCTTAAAACTTGCCTATCGGGTTCGAGATGCTAACAATTTGGCATTAGGCAATAGTGATGTAGCGGTTTGCACAAAGTGAACATGCCTTCGCTAAAGCATGACTTAATTTATAGAAAACATTTCGTCAGCTTTCAATTCTGTTTGGGATACTTTTCGGAGGAATCTGACAAATCTTTTTATAGTTGCCTAGTATAAAACAATGTTTTGTTTATGAATATATTTGCGTTGCATCGTTTTAGAATTTTACATTGTTAAGGTGGGAAGAAGACAGAGGTGACGGATCGGTGAAATGGACGTTTCTGGAGCACAATGGTGTTTATTTTGCGCCGCCGTATGAACCGCTTCCTGATAACGTGAAATTTCGTTATGACGGTTTGTTTTATGTATAGTCTGTTTTGCGTATGAAGCGGAATTTAACACGACGTACGTATTAACACCTTCATGAAATAGAGTTTATTGCAAAAACTGGTGTAGTTGTAAGATTTTTAAATTAAGTGTATATGAATATAATTGCATGCTATTGGTGTATGCTGTTAATGTTATTTGTATACTTTATGGTTTAAATGTCTCAACGTTGTGGCGGGTTTCTTATTCTGTGGCAAGATTTTCACAAAGACAGTTTTATGTTTGCAATTTTTTGACGCAATTTCTGTCAAATCTTTAGAATGTGTTCATGTTATTGTACTGAAGATTGCCCCAAAAGTAGTCACATCTCAAAACGTTGAAACCAATGACTTAACGTAGAAATAAAAGTGTTATAATGTAAAAAGTATATATACCTCAAAAAGATCGATTATGCGATGCTATGAATAAGAAGTGTAAGCTAAATCCATCCAATCCTTCAAACGGAAGCTTCATCACAGTGGTGTGCTAGATGGTCACTATCGCTCGACGAACAAGAACCTGATTATTTGGTTCAGTCAATTTCCCTCTGTGTACTTTGTCAATGGTGCCATAAACTACGCAACGACTCTGACGGCAGAACGGTCAGTAAAAAGTATAGCTCAAAAATGTAGCTATGCGATGCCATGGCTATGGATAGGAAGTGTAAGCTGTCATTATAGGATATAAATCGGAGCTATTGTTTTGAATTCACACTGGAAACCCCCCTCGGGCACACAATGTAGGACATCTTTAGGGGAGGTGCAAAAACATTACAAACGTCACAATGGTTGAGTTGCAAATTTCGCTATTTTGAAGGAAATTTTATAAAAGCCATGTTTACGCTGATCTTCCCAGGCGGCCTTAGGCAAATGTTGCAGATGGTAATTTGTAGATCAGGCTCAAAGATAGGCTGCTAAATGAACAAATTTATTGTTGCGTTGATGTATAAATGTACAATTACCCGAGGCAACATAAATTATTTTGCAGTGCCTATTCGGGGTGGACTACTTCAGTTTGCATTGGTGTAGGCCGGTGCAGCATGCTCTATTTGACAACAAGAATATGGCACAAAACGCGATATTTCTATATGGGATAGATATAACGGAAATATATCTGACAAATACATGGTTGTATTATTTTAGGTAAAGTTATCAAGCTGGGTCCGGAAGCAGAAGAAGTTGCTGGATTTTTTGGCAAAATGCTTGACCACGAGTATACAACGAAAGATGTTTTTAAACATAATTTCTTTAAAGATTGGAGAAAGGTTTGATTTTAAGCGTATCTAGTAAACATAGTGTTTGTATATTGTATTATACTTCCTTATGTTAATGATCCGCCACTCTATACATTATTCCGTATGATCACGGTTAAGTTGTTTGTCTATATTATGGTTATTTTTGTTTATATAAGTATTCCATATTTTGTTTAATATTGCATTGTGATTTTCTCTTGTTAACACATAACAGTTACGATAACTATGAATATGGGATTTGTAAATTAATATGAAATTTGTCACTCGATACTGTGCAAATTAAGTTCAAAATAAATCCACAGCTAAGATATTATGAAGTGGAATCCGTTTCTTGATTAATCATCAGAGTATGTGGATACCGTTATTCTATTTAGCACGTAGTGGAGATTGTGTGTTGCTGGGTGAAATCTTTTAAATTCCGTCTGTGTGTCTCATCGGCCATAACTCGGGAACGACTTAACCGATTTTCATAATCTTGGGTTCATTCGAACCAGCAGAGCGTTTTTTGATTTGGGGTCTGTTCCGGGGTCAGGGGTCAAAATGTGGTTTTTGCCCTATTTTAGCACCTTTCCCTGAAGCAAGGTTATTTTTATGAGAACTTTCGAATTTTTTTCTCTGGATGGTTTTATTTCATAGTAAAATGATAAATGCCGATGTCTATTTTTTGTTTTTCAATTAAGGCTCCGGTTCTGGATATATGGGGTTTGAGGTACTGGGGTATGGCGCCTCAATGGTTCGTCGACGCAAAATTTGAAAATTTGTTTAGACGTCTTTGGTGGCTGATATGTTTTACCTGGGGGTTTTCGGGTATGGGAAACTCATTGCCGATGGTGGTTCTGCTCTGTGACGCATGGTTCTTTGGATAGGGGGTATGACGCCCCATGGTTCGGGGTCAGAGGTCAAAATGAAGGTTTTTCACCTTATTTTAGTACCCTTCACAGAAGCAAGGTTATTTTATCTTAACTTTCGAATTTTTTCTGTTTGTTTTATTTCATAGTAAAAATATAAATGCCGATATTTATTTTTTGTTTTTCGATTAAGGCTCCGGTTCTGGAATTATGGGGTTTGAGGTATCGCACCCTCGTAATTGCTCGACCCAAAATTCGGAAATTTGTTCTGACGTCCTGGGCGGCTGAAAAGTTTTACATGGGTGTTTTCGGGCATGGCAAACGCATTGCTGGTGTTGATTTTGCTCTGCAATCCTTGTTTCTATAGTCACGGGGGCTGGCTAGTCCAAAGTGGGGGCGGCATTTTCGACTGCCCCACCCCGGCAAAACGGAGGTACCCCCCGGCTCAAAGGGGCCCCTGCTGAGAAAAATTTACGTCTAAACGCGACAAAATCCGGCAAAAAATTGCCCCCTTCCGGCAAAATCCGGCACCCCCGGCAGATGAGAGCCGGAAACCACCGGCTATAATTTCCGAAGTTTGGACTATCCAGGGGGGTATGGCGTCGCCATGGTTCATTCATCGTCCCAAAATTACTGCTACGTCCTGTTACGTTGCAGATAGCTTGCACTTGGGGGTTTTGTGGCATGGGAAACTTATTGCCGGTGTTAGTTTTGTTCTAACTTGTGCGGTATTTTGTGATATACACATATAGCATATCGACTTATGCTATCGAGAGCTTATTGGCTGTGTACGAAGAAGGCGTATGTGTACCTATGCTTAACTACGTTCTGCAATCTCGGTGGAGTTACTAGTTATCATTTACTCCTTTATGCCGTGTTTTGACCATACCTTAGTTAAATTTTTCGGCAATCTAACACTTTCTGTCCTGTTAGATACATTCCGGGTATCGAACTGTGTGGGATACATAGGGGAATATATACGCTAAGAGTTCTGGGTCAAAATAACAAAACACTGGTTTTTATGGGGTCTTTGCCAAACCTGACCATGTAGCTGCTAGCGTTTAGCAGCTCATATCTGGCAGCACAAGTATCATATCGGACAGATTGCTGTCCGGAATAGATCCATGCTATCTTACGTCGGAATTATGAATTGCGGCACCTGATTTTTCCAGGATCGTGAAATATGGGCAGTCAAGGATTTCGATCAGGGCTTTTAGACGCTTAATATGTTATCCAGCGATGACCTGGCATATGGTTTACCGTTTACAAATTTGTTGGAGATAACTTTTTATGGGACTAATTGTGCCAGTGGTTCGTCGATCACTTATCAGGGACATCGGTTTTTCAAAATTTGGCACGTTATTTCGTGTTTGTGTCTTAAAACGAGAGTCTATGATGTTATCAAGCACGTTGAATAGGACAGTTTTGTTTTATAGAGATCAGCTTAACTATTATACGTTTTAAGGGTTTAAATCTGCCATTGTATGCCCAATTCATAAAGCAAACAGCAAGTGCTTTCGGTCAAACAATCGCCCTATTAGTTTGACATCTAGTATTACCAAAGTAATGGAACGTTTGGGCGCTACGGCTTTATTGTCTCACGCAGTTGTAATGAAAATTGGACTCAATCTCAGTTTGACTTCATGCAATGTAGATCATGTGAGCTTCAAATGATTGAATATATTTATTGTTTGTCGAGAATTTTGATTCAGAAGTTTTTTTATGGGAGATTCAGCAGATGTTAAATATTTGGGTTTGAGGAAGGCGTTTGACCGTGTCCCGCATGAGCTACTGCTGATTAAATTGTGTGGAAACAGCGTATGATGCTTTTTACTTAGCTGGATATCTGCTGTCTTGGTTCTCATTCGTCACCGTGTTGCGTCACTTCCGGAGTCCCACAAGGAACAGTCCTCGGTCGGTGTTGTTTTTGTACTACGATTTGGTGTCGTGCAAAGGCTTAAGTTCGTTGATGACTAAGCTAATTTGACGTATACATAAGCAGTTTCCTCACATTGACGATAGTCACTTTGAAAACGGTCTCACCCGTTATGCTAATACATGGCTTTTTTACTTTAACGTTGATAATTAGCACTGATTCATTTTGGTTCGGGTAACCCGAGGAATGACTACTTTATTTCTGTAACCCAGATACCGGTTGCCGAACATTGTGAGGATCTCGGAGCTGTCGTTAAAAATAGCAGAGCACTGTGATCGAATTGTAAAGGTGGTTAGCCGTTAAACCTGCCGACCAAGTCTTCCTGGTCAAAATGGGCCCCTAAGGGTTGAGGGTCACTTTTTTGAAATTTGGCCATCCGGGTATCTATGTTTCTCGGCATATAACTCGAGATGGAATCCACTCATTGAGATCTACAACGTTACTGTTCTGCATTTTTTGTTAGAGCTGCCGTTTTCGAGCTATGAGCCCAAGTTTAAAAATACCCCAAACAATGTATTTTTCAATATTTTTATAAAGCACGTTGTTCGCTTGCCAGGAATATGGGATTATATAGGTATCTAACCCGTGACATGCTTATTTCATTGTGTTAACACCATATTGGCTATGCTATTAACGCTGCGGGACGGTGCCGTAACAAAATTTGGCAGACACCAAAATAACCAAATTTCGCCACTTTATATTACACACATATTCTATACAATATTGATGCATGTAGGTCAGCCGAACGTGTCAATAAGGCTCGTGGTTGCTAAATACGATAAAAAGCAATTGTGTTTGCGTGGTATGCATGAAATAAGGCAAGTCTTAGTGCCCTACTACGTAAAAATTACTTAAATTATAATATTTCTTAAAATTTGTGGATTATAAATTTCAAGTTTGTGTCTTATTGGAAGAAGAAATGAAGAGTTTTCGGTTTTGACATATGACTAAAATGACAGTAGCATTATGATTTAAGTATTTATTGCCTGGGTATAATTGCTATCATGAGACTTTTAGCGGGCTTAGGAACCTGAATTTGGAACGATCAAATCGTCGATAAGAGCAGACTAACCACACTTTCTTCGTTTTCCCTCGCTTTACGAGTTACCAGTTTAATTTCTATTTATCTTGTTAACTGTAATTCACTTCGCACAAAGAGGAAATTTGGGACATCATGAAATGCTCGATAGCGAGCAAGGAAACCACTGGAAGGCAAGGAGTTCCGGTGTATGGCGAAGGGGGTTACCCCTCATGTTCTGCCGCTGGCTCCTATTGGCTACCTGCCCTGGCTTTGGCTACCTGCCCTGTCTCCCCCCCCGTTTATGAAATTTTGACTAATTAAATTATTGGTTTTGGTCCCCAAAAATTTTTAGTCCAGACTAACGAAAAGTGCAATTTCAGTGAATTCTGGTATTTGTGCCCATTTAAGTCGTAGACTAGTAATACTAACACAGCCATGTATATAAAACCATACATATATGTAAATATACACATATATAATACATTATATTAATATATAATATGTTACATAAAATTTTTGCCCCCTCCCCACACTGACCGCCTCCCTACGCCGAACTCGGGGCCACACTTGGCTCCCAGAGCCCCCTCTATTATCAAAAACCTCTAAAAATTGCAGCGGTGAATGAATAGAGTCCAAATCTGAATGGACAGACATTTTCATTGCAAATTTTTTTTGTTCACTTTTGGAATAAAAGTTGGAAAAGCACTTCGAAAGCGGAAAGTGGGTCAACTAACGGCAAAACAAACCGCATGATGCCATAACATAGTTTTGTGACATGGCTGTCACACGGCTTCGTCGTGAACTCTTGGTAATACCGTATCGTAAATTTGTTAACAGTGGAAAAAAGCAAAACGGAAATCTATACAGCTTTTAAAATAGCGGTATTTTTGGGGTTTTAACTAATCAGTAACCGGAGACGGTCAAGTTCTTATCTTTGGTGTAAGGCAAATATATATGTACACTAAAGTTAACCACTTAAAGCCACAATATGTGAACCGATGTTAAAACTTCTTTTCAAAATATCTCTCTAAGCAGTGTTTTCTAGGTATGCTGGAAAACGGTTTGTGGCCACTTTTCGCACAGTAAAATATATAAAAGAATCACCAGATGCAATGTCAATATATCCAGAAATTCCGATGTCGTGTATACTTTAAAGATGATACATAATGATGATTTCTTCTGGCTTTCCCAAACTACCTCAGAAGTACCTGAGGGATCCGAACTGCCTCTTAGATCAACTGGAGGGCGCTAAATTCGGTTCTCCAAGTCGAATTGGGGGACCCCAGCTGAACTGGTGACTGAAAAACGCGAAAATAGCATGGATATCTGGCTAGTCCAAACTTATGAAATTATACCCACCCGGCTCGCCGCACCAGCCGGGGCTTGCCATATTTTGCCGGGGACCAATTTTTTGCCCGATTTTGTCGCGTTTAGACATTTATTTTTTTCAGTAGGGGCTTTGAGCCCGGGGGTAGCCGAAAATTCCGGGCCCCCCACTTTGGACTAGCCAGCATATGGCCGATTCGTAGTAAATATAGGTACATTAATAATGCGTGCACATTATATATATATTTATAGTTTTGAGCTCTGTAAGGAAAATTGGCGTATTTTTGCTTCGAAAAAATGTCCAATTTTTATTTGTGGAGAAAAATTTATGGAGAACAGAACTGGGGAAGCAAAAAATACCTGGGGCACTTGAGGGACGACGAAATACAATAGGTCCCCTCTTCTCTTTGTGGAAAAGCCAATTTCTTACCGCCACTAATATTGTCGAAGTTTTCTCTATCCAACAAATAAATTCTAAACTAATTAATCGTCTCATTAACGGTGTCGAGACGTCTAGGACTGAGGTTATAAGAAGAAAGTAGTAAATGCATACGTAATTAATCAAATTTTTAGCTTTGAAATTAGCAGAGGGTGCTTTGTCACCTGAGCCAAGGGTGTTTTTAACCGGGAAACAACAGAATTGCATTGGAGCTTTGAACAACATGGACCTTAAAATCTTGTCAGGTAGCATTCGTTCGGGCATTAGAACATCCACGGGTATCCGAAAAAATGTCCGTGCCCCTTCCAGCCTTCAAATTGAAACTACTGTTTATACACTGGCATGGTGGTGCTACCAAGGATTCCGCTATGGGCGGGAGGAGGCTGTCCCATTATTTCCAACCGCTGACCCCTATTGGCAACCCTCCATGAAAGTTTGACCCATTGAATTTGTTATTTTTACCCTTAGAAATTTTTATCACGGAGTAACACAAAGTGCAATAGTTGTGAATTCTGGTATTTTTGCCTGTCTCAGTCGTAGAACGCAGTAATACTGACGCAGACATGTATATAAAATGGCACATATATGTAAATATTTACATAATATCATATATAAAACTCTATATTAATATAATATGTGTATCAGATAATAATATATAAAATATTTCTCCTATTGACCTCCTACTCCTCCCCCGAAGTTGAGGTCAGACTTCTCCCCGAGGCCCTCCTGTTGTCAGAAGCGCGCTGCAACCTCAGTGTTCTTATAAGTTATTCATATATATACTACTAAGAATTTGTTTAAGATACACTTTAATTGATGTATTACTATCTAGCAAGCCTTTTCGCAGTATTATATTTTGGACTGATAGCTTTTTAGTATCGGGTTAATGGTAAAACAAACATAAATGTCTCAAAACATTCTAATAAAACTCAAGGTTGCTACCCCCATTTGGAGAGGGTCGTTTCGATTGCCTTTTTTGTTAGACCTTTGGGGTAATTACAGTGCAATGGTGGCTGAGCCGTAACTTTATTTTGCTCTTTCTAACAACACAATGTTTAATCAATGAGCATGACAGTTAAACGTTATAAATTTATTATTTTTAGCCTTAAATTATTTTATATCTGGGTTTATTGCTTTTAGGTTATGACAGAGGACGAACGAAAGTTAATTGTTGATCTTGATAAATGTAATTTCGCCGAAATCAACGCTTACTATAAGCTGAAATCTGAAGAACGTAAAGCTATGTCTAAGGAAGAGAAGCAGGTACTTGAACGTTAAGTCGCTAATAGTAGCGCAATAAATGGATAAATTTGCTGGCACCGCAACTTGATTAAGTGCTGAAATACTTATCACTGACATATGGCGATGGCAAACTAACTCCCCATGACACTGAGAACAGTTATTGATTGATTGCACGGATACAAAAGTACATTTTTTTGAAAGTCTCTCCATTAGCGGTTTTACTCAATTGTTGCTACGTGAAATATAAATGAGATTTTTAATTAGTGCATGTATTTGAACAACAACCAGTGATGCTGTGCCCAGTAGCAGGAACCATTTGGACGTTGTTTCTTTTGTGTCGGCGTCTTGCAAAACTAAAAATAGTAACATTGAACGGTAAAGTAGTTAATACATTCCAGAATCGAATATGTTCACGTATAATTGTCAATTTTCGTGTTAAATGGGAACATTTTACCGGGACTAAATATTTCGCGAGTGTAAAACTTTTTCAGTGGATTCCTGTAACCAGCGGGAACAAAAATGCCAACCAACTGAACTTAAGGAAACTAATAACTTTAATGCTGAGTTGTTATGACCTTTTCTTTTTAGGACGATGACTTACCTTTTTTGGTGTTACCTGAATATTATTGGAGCTCAAAATCCTAGGGCTCTCCCCCCTTTTGGAGAGGCCAGAGAATATGTAATCAGAACAAAGTAGAGATTGTGTGTTGCAGGGGTGCAATCATTTAAATTACGTCTGTGTGTGTCTGATCGGCCATAACTCGGGAGCGACTTAACCGATTTACATGCTCATTCCAACCGGCATACTCGATTTACCGTGTACATTCCCGAGCGTTTTTTGATTTGGGTTAGGGGTGAAATTGTGGGTTTTGCCACATCTTAGTACCCTTCACGGAAGCAAGGTTATTTTTATCCTAACTTTCGAATTTTTTTCTCTGGATGGTTTTATTTCATTGTAAAATTATAAATGCCGATGCCACTTTTTTGTTTTCGATTAAGCCTCCGGCTTTGGAATTATGGGGTATGGGGGTATGGCGCCTCGATGGTTCCTCGACCCAAAATTTGAAAATTTGTTCTGACATCCTGGACGGCTGAAAAATTTCACTTGGGGGTTTTTGGGCATGGGAAACTCATTGCCGGTGTTGGTTTTACTCTGCGACCCATGGCTCTACGGGTACGGGGGGTATGGAGACCATTGGTTCGGGGTCAGAGATCAAAATGAGTGTTGTTACCCCATTTCAGTGCCCTTCGCGAAAGCAGATATCTTATCTTCACCTGAAATATTTATGCGGACAACGATATCTCAATGAAGTTGCGGCAATAAAAGGTAGCTTATTCCGGAAGTGAAACATGTACAAATGCGGTGGAGGGGCAGTGGAGTCGGCTTGAACGAAGTACTCGGTATGCTGAGGATCGCAGTGTGTCGGCGCTAGATAAATTTATGTAGTGGAAGTGGGTTTTGGCAAAAAAGTCAATTTGCCTTGACACGAAACGTTGCTGGTCAAGTCTCGAAATTCACGACATTGGCAAACAGGAGATTCTGCGTAATTTACTATGCAAATATTTACGTTAAAATATTTGAAATTGTCCTAGTGTCGTTTGACCAGGTTGCATTTAAAATTATATATGGAAATAAATTGTATATCACTGGCGCCGCCGCCAAAAATGCAACTGTTTGGGTGGTGGGCAGCAGCACCCAAACAGTTGCATTTTTTGCATTAGTTAAAAGAGAGAACAACTACATGATGGAACGTGGAGAAATGCAGATAATTTATTGTTGTGAGATTGAGTATCCATGTCTCCTTTCCAAATATTGTTGCGCTAAATTTTTTGCGATTTATTTGGCTTGAAAAAAATTATTCTCCACCCCAGTCCCCTCCTCGCAGATAGATCATGGCGGCGATACGGTCGACATCGACATTTTGTTTGAGTTATCACTGTATTTCGTTTATGAAGATTTTTGCTCCTGTCTTCTTTCTCTCCTTTTGCATTCGAAACATTTGTGTTAAATTTTTTGTCGTCACAGAAGAACAATCCCGCAATTTGAAAAATGGGGCCTGCATTTTTCTACGACTGGTCAAGTCCGTGATTTGGTACATGCTATATAAGGGTTTCCGTACCCGAGACCTGGTAAATAAAATTTTTTTCAATGTACCCGTGGTAAAAACGTTTCCACTGCTTTCCCGGATCTCCCTGAACGTTATTAAGATATCGAAGCCCTCCCGTGACATGTGAACCCTCGCAACACAAAGTTCTGAACACCTTCATGCTATCATTTGATACTAGGAGGCTTCATCAAGAGTTATTTTCGAACCTTTTCAAATTTGATCTTGTATGGTCGTTTAGTTCTAAGTCTAGGTCAAAATTTCATTTAATTCATATTATAAAATCACCGCTAGCTCAGTTGTCAGCTACGATTGTATCTGCAGTAATTAGAAGACACTCCACATTTATTAATCATGTTAGATACTTACAGTATCCTTGTTATTAAAACAGATCTTCCAAGTGCTGGATAAGAAATGTCAATACTAACTTTTTAATCAAAAATCAAACCAAATGTCGGTAGTTGTGTATACCTTGACAACGTGAGGACCGATGCTGCACAAAATTATTTCACCAGTTCATATATATTTAATTTCACAGCGGTTATTAATAGATTCGGAAATACCGAAAAATTGTTCCCATGATACACAACAAAATAATGGGACGGGCACTATTTTAAGCAAACGCAGATCTTTTGATGGATTTTTTACTAATGACTGACTGATAAAGCTTGAAAATCGCACTGTCCCAGTGTTATCAGTTTTAACAATATAAATTCAAATGAGAATAACATATAAAAAACATTAATATTCAGAAAGCGAGCTTTAAAAAGATATATAATCGTCTAATCGGTGGGAATAATTTAAGCTACCCCGCTAAATAGCAGGGTAGGCAAATGCCTATTCGTATTCTAAAAATGGGATAAAAATATAATCACGTATAGAATGACACAAATATTACACTACTTGTGAGTAAAAAGCACTACCCTTAGGTAAATAAAAATTACACACAGGAAGTTTTACCTTTCCTGTGGGTGGGGCAAAATTTTCTCGCAAGCGGTGAAATTACCTGCAGGTAAAAATATTGCCCACGTTAGGCTATTTATCAGAGAGTAATTTTAAATTACTCGCAGGTAATTTTAAATTACAAGTTGAAATTACTTTGAGGTAAAATAGCCTACCTGTGGATAGCCTATCACGTTTTTAGAATACTATAAGCTGTAGGTAGTTACAATTTTAAGTGAGAGTAAAATATATTTAATCGCAGGTAGATCAAAAATTAGATGCGGTTAGGGGCTACCCTCATTTAAAAATCGGACCCAGAATTCAATTACACCTCTGTTTTTTGTTTACTCAGAAAATCAAGGAAGATGGTCTCAAATTAATTGAGCAGTATGGCTTTGCTACTGTCGACGGCTATAAACAACGTGTGGGCAATTTCCGTGTCGAGCCGCCATCTTTATTCCGTGGTCGCGGCGATCATCCAAAAATGGGTATGGTAAAACGTCGTGTACAGCCTGAGGATATCATTATAAACTGTAGCAAGTAAGTACGAGTGGTGTGGATAGGTTTTTGATATATCTGCATGTATAGGGATATACCTGAAATAATATTAATGGTCGCTGGCCTGTCCACAACCTTCCGAAATCGGGAGGCGAACTTTGGAGGTCTCGATGTTCATCCTTGGTAGACATATGATTGTGGACGACGAAAACAATTTGTTCTATGCGGTAACAACATAGAACAAGTTCCATTAACGGGAATTGAAATAAGGAACTCCTATGTAACCTTTGAGAAGTACAGCCAAAGGATATCATTAGAACGTAGTGCAACGTTGCGGAGATTGTGTGTGTTGCAGGGATGAAATCTTTTAAATTTCGTCTGTGTGTGTGATCGGCCATTAACTCGGGAACAACTTAACCGATTTTCATGATCTTGGGCTCATGCGAACCGGCATAGTCGATTTAGCGTTTGAGGTCTGGTTCCAAGGTTAGGGGTCAAAATGTGGGTTTTTGCCCCATTTTACCCTATTTGAATTCGGAGATGGAGAAGCGCTAGCGTCGGAATAGAAGAATTCTTACTAGACGGCATTATGGTGAAAAAGATGGGCGTCCGTTTATTTTTTTTTTGTAAACAGGACTTCGTTATCTCAACGTAAACCGATATGGATGTGTGAGGGTTCATATGAAAGCTACAATACTCTAGATGTGCCCTTCGGAGGTTTTATTCCAATTCGACCCACCCACGTCCCACCACAGTGGGTCAAAGGGGGGTACCCAGGGGTACATGACTAATATTGGCCATTTTTTGAGTAATCGGCAACCCTTGAGCCGATTTGAATAATTTTGATACCGAAATATGTGTCCTAGGAAGCTTTATTTATTGGTATATAAATTGTTTTGGTCGGGTCTCTATAGGAAGGACATGGGGGACTTTAGCAAATGGACAAATTTACAAAATTTTGGCCAAAATTTGTCGATATGTAGCTATGTAACTACTCAAGCGATTCGAACGAAATTTGGTATGTGGATTGAGCTACCCTGTAGGGTGTCAACAGATTTGACGTAGGACCCCTGGGTCAATTGCTATTTGAGGCCAGGGGTTTTTTTTCAAAACGTACCTTAAACTCTGGGTCTACATTTCCAATTTTTAGTTCGAGAATTTCACGAATTTTCACACCATATAGAAACGTAATTACGAAACGCAATTTTACATTATTACAAATACATAAATTATTCTCTGCCTATCCCAAGCCAGGATAAAGGACGAAGGCCATCCACGAAACCAGCAGTAAGCAACTATGTACACATGTAAGCACGAACGGCTAAAAGCCTGCACTTTGTGATAGAATTTATTTGCAAATCCTATGTCTCCAAAGCCGAAACTGCCCTGGGTCCAGCACAATTTTTTGGGTCCGCCTAAAAATATTTGGGTACAGATCCACCTGTGGACCCAAAAAAACCTAGTTTGAGGCCAAAGTTGGGCCCAACGCCATATATAAACTTCCGTGACATTATCGCTACGAACGGTATATTAATAGATTTGTGGCTCAAAATAAGTTCATATGGGTTTTCGTAGGTGCTGATTTCAAATCACTGATCACTGTATTTAGACGTATCTCTTCGTGTAGAGGTAGTTATATCAATATGTGAGACAAAGCGAGTGGTGCGAAAGGGACGAATGTCATCCGGTCTGTACCAAATTCTGTTCGTCTTTTCTGTGCTGCTGCGCTTTTGTTATGGTTCTTATACATAGATTACATAGATATATTTTCACGATTCGCAAACAGTTCTGAGGTAGAGTTAACCTTCGTAGGGTGCGTATTAGATATCTGACTATCAGTTTCGCTGCATCTATGCCTTATTGAACAGCAGATTAATAAATATTTTTTGGTGAATTACATCATTTTTTCGTATCTGGAATATATTTTTAATGAGTTGCTCCACTGTATGTTAACGTTACAGTTATCATTTCTCCGAATTCATACAGTTGACATGTCGCTAAGATTCTAGTTTAGTACCCTTCACGGAAGCAAGGTTATTTTTGTTTTAACATTCGAATTTTTTCTCTGGATGGCTTTATTTCATAGTAAAATGATAAATGCCGATGCCTCTTTTTTGTTTTTTGATTAAGGTTCCGGTTCTGGATTTATGGGGTTTGAGGTACGGGGGTATAGCCTCCCAGTGGTTCCTCGACCCAAAATTTGAAAATTTGTTCTCACGTCTTCGGTGGCTGATAAGTTTTACGTGGGGGTTTTCAGGCATGGGAAACTCATTGCCAGTATTGGTTGTTGTGTAATATATACATAATAAAAACTATAAATATTATTTTTCATATAAAGTTTAAGGAATTAATATACTTAATAAATATACTAACTAAATTTGAATAATTATTTTATATATAATATTTATTTATTTATTTATAATATTATTTATCAATTATGTACATATATACTATGGCAAACTCGTTGCCGATGTTGGTTTTGCTCTGTGACCCATGGTTCCATAGGTATGGGGTATGACTAACCATGGTTCCATAGGTATGGGGTATGACTAACCATGGTTCGGGGTCAGAGGTCAAAATGAGGGTTTTTCACCTCGTTTTAGTACCCTTCACGGAAGCAAGATTATTTTTGTCTTAACTTTCGAATTTTTTTCTCTGGTTTGTTTTATTTCATGGTGAAATTATCCAAAATTTCGTTTTCCTTAGTGTCTACGACCATAGCCTATGTCGTCTCGGATGGGATTTTTGAATGTCGTGCTATGTAAAATATGCTGGATCAAAAATAAAAAAACTGAAAATTCTCACATTTGGTCAGAAAGCGCAAAAAATGATGGTAGGCAGGCTTTGTAAGGAGATCACGGCCGCATGTTCATCAAAACAGCAATAACTTTTTTAGTTTGTCCCTCAACATTTGTATTATATGTTGACACATGTACAAATACATTGAAAAACAAACATAATGCCAAATATAATGCAAAAATCTTACGCCACAAAAAAATTCTAAGTCGGTTTTGGCCAAATTAAACTGGCTTTTGGCCAATAACTCGAGACAGCGTCAAGATATCTAAGATCTGGCAAGTTTCCGCACTAACTGTCTCGAGACATGTCTGTCACGCTAAAGTGAAGTGGTTAATACTTCATGGCTTTGTGGAAAAAAGACGGAAATACGATGAAGCATTTTCGAATTTGACCCATATAGGTAGCTAAATAACGCATAATGAGGGTCCGGACAAATGAGGTACCGTTCGACTGCTTGGGCCAAGTTAAGTCCAGAATAATGAACATCAGTCGACTAAAACCACATCCTGGAAAACTATTGCCCAACACCATCTCGGTGGAAAGATCATTAGACTGACATCACGATACATAGTGTCTTCTCGGGAAGCATCCCATGGGTTCTTGCCTCCTATAAATATTTCCATATTTTATTGTGCTTTATTGTCGTAAAACAATTTTCAGGTTAATCAGTGCTTTAGTATTAGAAATTGTAGTGCTTAATATTAATAAATATTTAATATATACAGGAATAGCCTTTTAAAGACATTAATAACTCATGGATTTAATTGAACATAAGTGCGGTCATGATAAAGTACGACAATTAGTGATTTTTGGCGAAAAAAGGGAAAATTAAATGATTTTTAGCCGCGCGCAACAGTTTGTGTATGCAAGATGTGGGTGAAGCCAAAATTTATCTGTGTCTGAACTGGATCAGGTAAAGATACCTGGGGCCGTATTTGGAAAACCGCTTTACTACAGATATATTTGTGGAGAAGTCAGTTTTGCTGTGTTAAATTAGTTCTCTGGTAAAATTTGTTAAATATAACTGCGTGATACGCGTCCATATGTACAGTTGTCATATAAAATTTATATGTATCATTCTTATTACCTATACTTTTTAGAGATTCTAAATATGCAGTTCCGCCGCCAGGTCATAAATGGAAGGAGATACGTCATGACAATACGGTGGGCTGGTTAGCGTCGTGGAATGAAAATATTATGGGCAGTGTTAAATATGTTATGCTGAACGCTACATCAAAGATTAAAGTAATCGAGAATTTTTTACCGCTTACACGTTGAAACACACATGAAGAGTGCATTGTATTGGAGTTGCAAATGTATTTTCAGAAGGACCAATAGTGCTTCTAAAATATTGAATTTTTGTCTTTGTGCTAGTTATCTCAAGTCATCCTCTACCGCAACACATTTATTCAGAAACAAAACTTGCTGCCTTGTAGTGCTTCTGTTAAGTTGTTATTATTTAGGAAAGTACTATGTACACGTCACGAAATTCTGAATATCTACTTATTGAATTATGCGATATAAATTGAATATGTCTTGTTGCTTTAAAGCGTAAAACCAGAAATAATTTTATGTTTGTGCAACCTCAACCACATTCTGCAATTACATTCAAATACTCCTGGACATCTTGTGGCTAACATATATGTATATTCAAAAAATTAAGTCTTGTCATTGTTATATAAAAGCCATGGTCAGTATAAATATGAACGGAAGCAACGCAATTTTGGAAGGAGTAAATAAAAATCTTAATATATAAAGTTTCAGTCCGCCCGGTTGAGTCTTTTTTATGTTCAGTTAGTTTTTGGTAATTTTATTTTCAATTAAAATTGCAGTCTGCTGCGGGCTATATAGCAGGCTGTGCTATCTTTGCAGAGAAAGGCACAAGCAAACATGCGTTTGTCATGGCGATATACACTAGTTATTCGATAACGTCGATTCAATTTATGGCTTCAAATGTATAAATCTGTGCAGTAATTTTAGGGTATAAAGGACTGGGAGAAGTATGAAAAAGCAAGGGATCTTAATAGCAAGGTTGATGAAATCCGAGAGACATATCGAAATGACTGGAAGTCCAAAGAAATGCGCATTAGACAGCGTGCTGTGGCCCTCTACTTCATCGACAAGGTATGTGTAACGAAACATTGCAGATATATGTAACATGCATGCATTGTTTATATATTATGTAGGGAATAACCGGAACTAGAAGCAACAACCGGAGCCGTCCATAAACCGGAACCGGAACCTGGTCTTCGATGAAAGACGAAATGAAGGCACTGTGGATTAAAAATGTTTTAAAGAAAATTTTACAATAAACTTAATGTTTTACGATGACATTATTGCCTCTATGGGACCTTGATTAGGCTGAAGAAGCTAAAATATTTATTTGTTAATCAAGATGTTGGTTTTTTTGGAGTACCAGCGGAAAATTGTCTTCCGCTGTACAGGCTTGCGTAAACTGCGTCAAACTGGATGTTGTTGTAACGCATCGAGCGTAGAGAAGACAATTTTGCTCGTCCAATCGCCTCCCTTTACTAGACATTAGGAAAACTTAGTAGCAAACTTTAGGTTATTGGTTTATATAGTTCTAAAATGAAATAAAAAGGTATAATTTTCTGATCGTTGGCGAGAGATATTAGGCAACCAGCAGATGATAATGATTTTCTGATCAGAATGCTATATATGAGACAAACTCTGATACTGTTCGCGCAGTTTGTTTGTTCAATACATACAGTTTGTTCCCAAGAACGCAGCTTCTGGCTGCTTTGCTTGTATGTTGCTTCAACGTAGGCTGACTTACAAAGTTTACAAGCGCACCGGCTTGTGCTTCACGCAATTTATATTAGCCAAGCGTACAGATAAGTACTTTAACAATCCATACTCTATTATGTATACCAAATTGATTCGGTTCAATTCGAACATATGCCGCAGATTTCAGAATGTGTAAGCTGCTGCAAGTATCGACCTAGTTTTGTTTTAAACAATTCCTGCCGGGTGAAGATGAAAAATTCTTACTAAATTTCTTACTAGTACCCCGAGCAAGTAAGAAAGGAATATTTACAAATTGTGTCTTACTTAAGTTTCACACGGTAATATTCTGAGTTAGTCATTTTTGTTTGATTGTGTTGGAACTTGATCAATGTGAACATATAACGTATGATTGGACCGCAGATAAAGCAAAAGTGTCGACAATTTTAAACAAAGTTTTTAAATCCGTATTCCGGTTCTGGTATGGTTTTTGCGTTTTCCCGGAACTGCAACTTTAACATGATATTCGCCAGAACCGGAATTACGGTTACTTTCTGATGTAATGTTATGGTAGTATTCGGCAATCGTCTGACACATATTGTATCAAATTCTTCACATTATTTATGTTCCTGCTATTGAACAAACACATATTTTATGGTTATATTAACATCCAAGTACAAAGAACTGTGGACAAAATTTGAGCCGTCAGCTATAAACTTATTTCGTAAGAATTCGTCGTTATATAAATTCCCTGTTTTTTCAATCGTTAAAATATTTGCTAGATGGAATGAAAGCTCACAGTGCAACCGGAATGCCCCGACTTCGAAATCTGAAAATTTTTCAGAATTCAGTGTCTAATGGAAAACGCTAAAATATTTATTAAATGGTTTTACAAACACTGCAAAAAAACTTTTAAAAGCGAATATCTAACTAGTTTTTAGCATAATTTAATGCGAATTTTTAACATCAGAAAGAGGTTTTAGTAAAAGATTTTGTCATTTTTATAACTGGGTGTTTTTAGCTGGGAAGCAAAAACTTTGACGAGAGGTCTCTGAACCTACAGGAGTTCAACGCCTTGGCAGTAAGCCCAAATTGAAAGGTTTTATATCAACGGGCAATGAAAATGTCAGCCTTTACTTCCCTCTTTTGGAGAAGCCAGAATGTCTAACGAAAACCAAAAATAAACCAAAGAGGCTTCCTTAGTAATTCAAGCATTTATTTAGCTCCACTGTCTTTCAAATACTGATCATGAATAATTGACAAACCAGCTGTTATATTGATCAGCATTTTCAACATAATTTATAGAGCACGATTATTTTGATAACACATAGCTGAACTGGTGACTGACAAATGCGGCAATGGTATAAATTCGCATTTGTTATATTAGCGAATATTTATTATTGGAATGGAGTATGTATTATTGATTATAAAAGTTCCCAGTGATCGGAGTATCCACTGAGGGCACCAGGGAATAATCGTGAAAATTCTTTTTGTCATTTCCCATCTCTTGCTATATAGATTTCGATAAAATTTTCTATTCGGTAATAAAAGTGATAACGACGTGTGCCATCCCATTTCTTCGAAGCCAGCGTCACCCTTTGCTAGAAATATCGGTTTATCAAATTTCGACATGTTATTGCATGTTTTATAGAACAAGTGTATTGGGGTGTCAAGCACGCTGCATACGACGGTGCTGTTACCTAAATTCAACTTCACTATATTATACAATTTCATGGTGTTCCAATTGTTTTACTCTCTATGAGCCCGATTTTAAAACATAGTAAGTTTTCATTTTTTTAATTATATATGCGTGCAGGGTACCAAGAAGTGTCTTTATATAGGCTTTTTCTGAACTCTGAATACGATGATTTGGTTGCATAGACCCCAGCGCGCATAATCGGTTTATGGTCAATGAACCTGATTTCCAGAATATGGAATACCTTCAGTGGCAGTGTATTTCGCACAGAGCATCAAGAATGGACTATAGGTTTACGGGTATTCTCATTGAATACGATAATGCCATTAATAATATTTCAGTTGCCTTCATTTTCATTTTTTCATTCGGTTTCCAGGTTCAGTCAATGAACCGCACTTCCAGAGTATATGTCGTCTGTCTTTAGTAGTTTGGTTTGTATTGCGTACAAGGCACAAAGAATGGTGTTCTCGGTATGCTGTATGCGATGGTTTATAATAGTTCCTTATGACCAGTACGACTACTTCATGCCTTTTGGGTTTTCGATCGGTTTAGGTGCGACGATGTTTTACTGTTTTTAGTGGGTTGATGATTTTAGATATTTTAGCGCCTATATACATCAAACAAAGGCTGCCACAAGTGATTACACAAAATGACAAGATATAAATAAAACCGCGTTCGCTCTGTTTCACCCGTGTGAGATACCAATAAATATGATAGGTATTTTTATATATTATTAATATGCAAATGTTAACAGCATAAGACGTAACCAACGGCGAATGCGAAAGATGCAACGTATGCAAAAGATTAAGATTTCTAGAACTTTTCCAACAAAAATTTTAAATATTTTTTGTCCACAGATAGATGCCAGTTATTTTTTTGGAGAGCAAGGAGTACGAGGGCTGCACTAGGAAAGACAAAATGCTTGCTGGGGTGCCCAGAACCGTAGAGGTAGCCAAAATATTTAACCTTTTTGCGAAAGCTTAAAGCCTACTTAAGCCGACTGTTTTAGAGAGATCTAGGTAGAATATATCCATTGAATGCTGTTTATCTATGAGTCTATTTTTGCAGAGGTAGCAAAGTAGTAGTAGCGGTACTGTTCTCACGCTGTGTTTGGCTAAGATAAATTAGCCTCGCAAAGACATTAAAGCTATGACATTTTCAAACGCGTTGTGGTCTACATAGTTCATTACGTATGATATTTTACAAGATTCGTAAAGATACCTAAGTTACGACATTTATAAATACTCAGTAGTCGAGATTGTTATAACATTGCTGTTCTATAGCTCGCTCTTCGTGCTGGTAACGAAAAGGAAGAAGGAGAAACAGCAGATACTGTTGGTTGTTGTTCGCTACGTGTTGAACACATCACACTCGAAGAAGAAGGGGAAATCGACGGTGTTAAGCGAGAGTAGGTGCATTTATGTGTTTATATAAAGAAAAAATATGTATATGCCAGGGAATAACCGGAACCGGAACCGTCCATTTAAACCGGATCCGGAACCTGGTCTTCGAAACTTATATAGTAAAACAGATGAAGGAAGAATTGAAGGTATAGTGGATTTAAAATGTATTAAAAATAATTTTTACATTAAACTTAATGTATTGCGATGGCATTATTGTCTTTCTGAAACTTTAAAGAGTCTGAAGAAGCTAATAATCTATATTTATTAACCAAAATGTCGCTTTTTGGACATCCAGAGCAAAGAATGTCTTCCACTATAGACCCTTGTGTATACTGCGTCAAATTGAATGTGCTTACAACGCATGGAGCGTAGAATAAACATTTCGCTCTGTCTCCAGTCGCCTCCCTTTACTAAACTTGAAATTATTGGTTTATGTCGATCTAAAAGGAAATAATAGAAAGTATACTATAGTTTTCTAATCAGTGGACAGATACATTCTTTAAGCTACCGTTGAGTAACCAGTGCCCGTCAGCTAGATAATAATGATAATACCCTTAATATTGCCTCTTATTCATACCCCATTTTGCTGACCATTGAAAACGTATCATTCTTCGTATGTATGTGCATCTGGCCCTCCTTCGGTTGGGGGGTGGGGGGAATTCGGGGAAGGGTCCCACCATCTTTTCAGCTATGCCCCCATAGTCTTTGGACCCCCACTCATCTCATACACCCAAAAGCGACTGCTTCGCAATCAGTATCGCCCCTTTTCGAGCGCCATGTATCTTATGCCATTATGTCACTTGTATTTTATGCCATATTGTGTACTATTACCAAGAGATTTAAAATAGAATAGGATGAGCAAACTCGGACTGGCGCATTAGCTTCCCATTTTTGTGCGTACTTTTGATTTCGAGTATATATTTGCCGCTTTATTTTAGCCGCCCTTACCTTATCCGAACCAGCTAACTATCGTATTGCACCGAGCATCGAGCGAGCAGTTTTCACTTACCGACAACTGACCGTCGCCTGGTCCGTGCTAGATGATGCCACAGCCCTGTATTAGAGTAGGATAGGCACAGCCGTCGTCATAGGAGAAATTGATCGCGCTTAGCAACGAAATTTGAGTCAACTCCCTCGGCTGTTAATGTTCGATGAAGACGGTGAGGACCCCGACAGCGATATTCATACTCGACCCTTCGTTAGAGTGTACGCAGACCCTTGACGTGGACTAATTATTAGAACGTAGTGGAGATAACGGCTTAACTGATTTTCATGATCTTGGGCTCATTCGAACCGGCATTTACTGTGTACATCCCCGAGAGTTTTTTGATTTGGGGTCTGGTTCCGGGGTCAGGAGTCAAAATGTGGGTTTTTTGGTCCCATTTTAGTACCCTTCGCGGAATCAGCCATACCTCGGGAACGGCTTAACTGATTTTCATGATCTTGGGCTCATTCGAACCGGTATTTACTGTGTACATCCCCGAGAGTTTTTTGATTTGGGGTCTGGTTCCGGGGTCAGGAGTCAAAATGTGGGTTTTTTGGTCCCATTTTAGTACCCTTCACGGAAGCAAGGTAATTTATATTTGAACTTTCGAATTTTTTCTCTGGATGGCTTTATTTCATAGTAAAATGATAAATGCCGATGTCTCTTTTTTTGTTTTTCGATTAAGGGTCCGGTTCTGGATTTATGGGGTTTCAGGTACGGGGGTATGGCGTCCCAATGGTTCCTCGACCCAAAATTTGAAAATTCGTTCTGACGTCTTGGGCGGTTGATAAGTTTTACCTGGGGGTTTTCAGGCATGGGAAACTCATTGCCGGTATTGGTTGTTGTGTAATATATACATAATGAAAAAACTATAAATATTATTTTTCTATATAAAGTTTAAGGAATTAATATACTTAATAAATATACTAACTAAATTTGAATAATTATTTTATATATAATATTTATTTATAATTATGTACATATATACTATATATACTCTCGCTAATAAATATTTCGTATACTTATGTATGGAGGCGGGTGCCACGGTACCATGTAAACATGGTACCGATCCTTGAAAATCAAAAAAAAAACTAGGAGTGAGACATGGGAAAATGTCTCCAAATTCTTACCCAGAGGGTTGATTGAGGCACGGCCTCTGCTCCGAAGCCGACCATTTTGATACCCGATAACATTGAAGTAAGGAGGAGAAGAGGAAACCGGACTCTCGTGAGCCCATCGAGGGTGTGCGGTAGAAAAAAAAGTGCGTGTACACGTGAATAAAAAAGTGCGTCTCAACACGCTGGGGTTATGTATCCGGGATAAGAGACATACATTTTTGGCTAACGGTAACGGTTCGCTAACGGTAACCCAACAATGGGTGAAATGCCCATCAGGAAAATTACCGTGATTTTCATGGGATACTGTTCCTTAAGGTGGGCGCTGTGAGTCCATACAGGGCTTAAATTAAACCCTAGAATACTTGGATTGTTGTTATAATTTTTATATCGATTAATGCTAAGTAGTTAATAAAATACTTATGTCTAACTCATCACAACACCCAAATTTTGGGTGTGACCCCGTTAATTCTCTAAAAAGTCTGTGAATTTTGAATGGATCTGCACGAGAGCGGTCTCTATCGGAAAGATGGAAAAGTTTATGCCAGAAAATTCCGAACATCCCGAGTTAAGGCCGGGATAGCTGTTATATAGAAGTTGAGTTTTCCGATTTTTGTTATAATTTTTTATGATTAATGTTAAGTAGTTAGTAAAATATTTATTTCTAACTATCTACCAAAATTTTGTATACCCCGTTAATTATTTTAAAAAGTCTATGAATTTTGAATGGATCTGCAGGAGGCGGTCTATAGGAAAATTGAAAAGTTTTCCACAATCCTCCAAGTTACCGGATATTATAAATTCCGAGGTTTCGAATTCGCTTAAAAATTGTTTTGTTTCTGAATTTTTGTTTTCCATAAAAATTCATAGAATTAGATATTACTGTTTCATTTAAATTTTGGTATTTTTGAGAAATTTGCTAAGGATGCACGGCGCAGCTACAACTTTAAAACTCAAGACGCTTTTTAAAGGCAGGACGGTATCCTCGGTTCACTATTGTATACTAATTTTTCTTTGCACAGGACTTGTTCTTGTTATCTCACTGCTTGGTCGTTTTATAGCAATAAAACTAACAAAGGTAACATTACACGCAAATCGCAAGTGGGGCTCTTTAAGAGCATAGAGAGAGTTAACTAACAACCAGGCCGGCCTATACACATACACTCTTACTCTCGCAGCCTTCCATGGCTAATGCGAGTACAAATGAGTTACAATGAGTATAAATGACGGGTCGGGGTCGATAAGAACCATGGTACACCCCACGGACCCGACCAACCAGGAACATCAATTATACAAGGATTACGTACAGTAGTAATAATAGATCAATTTATGGTTATGGGTCCGATACATCTTTCAGCAACATCAGGCAGCTAAAAACGGCAATACTCACAAAGTTTACGCCCGCAATCGTATATTGTGCGCGAAGGCGCTTTAGCCATATGAAAGAAAGAGCTAGCGAAAGATGGCGGTATACCTAGGTTCATATACGACCCACATAGGCTCTGCATAAATATGTCATGTACCAAATGTCAAAGGGGGGGCTAAGATTATTTTTTTAGTTAACGAATAATTTCTTTTACAGTGTTTACTGTAACGGAGTACACTACAACAATACATAGTCATACAATGATAAAGGCATGTGGCACACGATTGGTAAACAGATAAATGCACTGAGCTCTTCAAATTTGGGTGGGGGGCGTCCTGTGGCCATTTTTTGGTGCCCCTGGTTAATCTCCCCTGACAAAAGTTTGGGCTTCCCCCGGTCCACCGCCTCTTAGAAAATTTATTGCTTCCAATCGGGCCAAAGTACATTAAATTTGATCAAAATTTGTACTAAAATTCCGTTATGAATCCAAAAATTTCGCAAATTTCTCTCCATCAAAAACATTTTCGCAGTGTTTCTGACACGATTTTTAGCCGCTTTTTTCTTCGAAAAATGCCCTCTGGCAAAACTGGGCGTTCCTTTAGGTTCAGAACCAGGGGGGCCCCTCGTTGCCCCCTAGCAAAATATTAGGCGAATGAAGAGCCCAGATACACATGGTTATATGTGCAAACATCAGAGAAGTACATATAGCGATATTCAATGACGGATATACAAATATAGTCTGTTTACCATCGTGTGCCATGCGTTTATCATTGTATGACCATGTATTGTTGTAGTGTACTCGTTACAGTAACATGTAAAGAAATTATTCGTGAACTAGTAAGACCACCGGAGACCCTTTGACATTTGGTACATGAATACCTAGCGCAGAGCCTATGGGGTCGTATGTACCTCAGGTATACACCGCCATCTTTGGTTAGCTCTTTTCTTCATATGGCTAAAGCGCCTTCGTGACAATATGATTGCGGGCGTAAACTTTGTGAGTATTGCCGTCTTTAGCCGCCTGATGTTGCTGAAAGATGTATCGGACCCATAACCATAAATTGATATACTATTACTACTGTACGTAATCCTTGTATAATTGATGTTCCTGGTTGGTCTGGTCCGGTGGGCTGTGCCGTGGTCTATTATAGAGCCCGACCCGTAATTTATACTCATTGTAACTCGATTTGTTACTACGGTTTAGCCATGGGAAGGCTCTGAGCGGGCGAGTGTATGTGTATAGGCCGGCCTGGTTGGTTAGTTAACTCTCTCTATGCCTTAAGAGCCCCGACTTGCGATTTGCGTTTGTAATGTTTACCTTTGTTCGTTTTATTCGCTATAAAACGACCAAGCAGTGAGATAACAAGAACAAGTCCTGTGCAAAGAAAAATTCATATACAATAGTGAACCGAGGATACCGTCCTGTCCTTTAAAAAGCGTCTTAGTTTTTAAGTTGTAGCTGTTCGCCGTGCATCCTTAGCAAATTTCTCAAAAAACCCAAAATTTCAAATGCAAACAGTACATTATCAAATTCTCCAGTGTATATTTTCACTAGGGGAAAGCGGGAAAATTTGAGTAAACAAAACAATTTTTAAAGCGTCAATTCCGAAACCTCGAGAGTTGTCGGATCACAGCTATCCCGGCCCTTCGGCTCTGGATGTTTGGAATTTGTCTGGCATAAACTTTTCGGATCTTCCGATGAGACCGCTCTCGTGGAGATCCATTCAAAAATTAATAAGACTTTTTAGAGAATTAACGGGGTCACACCCAAAATTTTGGTGTTGAGATGAGTTAGAAATAAATATTTTATTAACTACTTAGCATTAATCGATATAAAAATTATAACAACAATCGGGAAGAACCTCGGAATTCTGGATCACAGCTGTGCCGGCCCTTAACTCGGGATATTCGGAATTTGTCTGGCATACAATTTTTGGATCTTTCCCAATAGAACCACTCTAAGTGCAGATCATTATAAATCACAACTTTTTAGAGATTAACGGGGTCACACCCAAAATTTGGGTGTTGTGATGAGTTAAACATAAGTATTTTATTAACTACTTTTAGCATTAATCGATATAAAAATTATAATCAACAATCCAAGTATTCTAGGGTTTAATTTAAGCCCTGTATGGACTCACAGCGCCCAGCCTTAGAAACAGTATCCCATGAAAATCAGGGAAATTTTCCTGATGGGCATTTCACCCATAGTCGGGTTACCGTTAGCGAACCGTTACCGTTAGCCAAAAATGTATGTCTCTTATCCCGCAGACATAACCCCAGCGTGTTGAGACGCACTTTTTTATTCACGTGTACACGCACTTTTTTTCTACCGCACACCTCGATGGGCTCGCACAGAGTCCGACTCCCTCTTCTCCTCCTTACTTCAATGTTATCGGGTATCAAAATGGTGGGCTTGGGAGCAGAGGGCGGTGCCTAAATTAACCCTCTGGGTAAGAATTTGGAGACATTTTCCCATGTCTCACTCCCTAGTTTTTTTTTTTTGATTTTAAGGATCGGTACCATGTTTACATGGTACAGTGCTCCCGCCTCCATACATAAGTATACGAAAATATTTATTAAGCAAGATTAATATATAGTATATATGTACATAATTATAAATAAATATTATATATAAAATAATTATTCAAATTTATTTAGTATATTTATTAAGTATATTAATTCCTTAAAACTTTAGTATGGGAGAAAAATAATATTTATAGTTTTTTCATTATGTATATATTACACAACAACCAATACCGGCAATGAGTTTCCCATACCTAAAAAACCCCAGGTAAAACTTATCATCGTCCAAGACGTCATAACAAATTTTCAAATTTTAGGGTCGAGGGACCATTGACGCCATTCCCCCATACCTGAAACCCCATAAATCCAGAACTGGACCCTTAAATCGAAAAACAAAAAAAGAGACATCGGCATTTATCATTTTACTATGAAATAAAGCCATCCAGAGAAAAAATTCAGAAAGTTAAATATAAATTACCTTGCTTCCATGAAGGGTTCTAAAATGGGACCAAAAAACCCACATTTTGACTCCTGACCCCGGAACCAGACCCCAAATCAAAAAACTCTCGGGGATGTACACAGTAAATACCGTTCGAATGAGCCCAAGATCATGAAAATCAGTTAAGCCGTTCCCGAGGTATGGCTAATTCCGCGAAGGGTTCTAAAATGGGACCAAAAAACCCACATTTTGACTCCTGACCCCGAACCGAGCCCCAAATAAAAAACTCTAGGGGATGTACACAGTAAATGCCGGTTCGAATGAGCCCAAGATCATGAAAAATCAGTTAAGCCGTTATCTCCACTACGCTTCTAATAATTAGTCCACGTAAAGGGTCTGCGTACACTCTAACAAAGGGTCGAGTATGAATATCGCTGTCGGGGTCCTCACCGTCTTCATCGAACATTAACAGCCGAGGGAGTTGACTCAATTTTCGTTGCTAAGCGCGATCAATTTCTCCTATGACGACGGCTGTGCCTATCCCTCTAATACAGGGCTGTGGCATCATCTAGCACGGACCAGGCGACGGTCAGTTGTCGGTAAGTGAAAACTGCTAGCTCGATGCTCAGTGCAATACAATAGTTAGCTGGTTCGGATAAGGTAAGGGCAGCTAAAATAAAGCAGCAAATATATACTCGAAATCAAAAGTACGCACAAAAATGGGAAGCTAATCGCCAGTCCGAGTTTGCTCATCCTATTCTATTTTAAATCTCTTGGTAATAGTACACAATATGGCATAAAATACAAGTAACATAATGGCATAAGATACATGGCGCTCAAAAAGGGGCGATACTGATTGCAAAGCAATCGGTTTTGGGGGTATGAGATGATTGGGGGTCCAGAGACCATCGGGGCATAGATGAAAAGATGGTGGGACCCTTCCGCGAATTTCCCCCTCCCAACCGAAGGAGGGCCAGATGCACATACATACGAAGAATGATACGTTTTCAATGGTCAGCAAAATGGGGTATGAATAAGAGGCAATATTAAGGGTATTATCATTATTATCTAACTGACGGGCACTGGTTACTCAACGGTAGCTTAAAGAATGTATCTGTCCACTGATTAAAAAACTATAGTATACTTTCTATTTTTTTCCTTTTAGATCGACATAAACCAATAATTTCAAGTTTAGTAAAGGGAGGCGACTGGAGACAGAGCAAAATGTTTATTCTACGCTCCATGCGTTGTAAGCACATTCAATTTGACGCAGTATACACAAGGGTCTATAGTGGAAGACATTATTTGCTCTGGATGTCCAAAAAGCGACATTTTGGTTAATAAATATAGATTATTAGCTTCTTCAGACTCTTTTAAAGTTTCAGAAAGACAATAATGCCATCGCAATACATTAAGTTTAATGTAAAAATTATTTTTTAATACATTTTAAATCCACTATTCCTTCAATTCTTCCTTCATCTGTTTTACTATATAAGTTTCGAAGACCAGGTTCCGGATCCGGTTTAAATGGACGGTTCCGGTTTCAGTTTATTCCCTGGCATATTCATATTTTTTCTTATATAAACACATAAATGCACCTACTCTCGCTTAACACCGTCGATTTCCCCTTCTTCTTCGAGTGTGATGTGTTCAACACGTAGCAAACAACAACCAACAGTATCTGCTGTTTCTCCTTCTTCCTTTTCGTTACCAGCACGAAGAGCGAGATATAGAACAGCAATGTTATAACAATCTCGACTACTGAGTATTTATAAATGTCGTAACTTAGGTATATTTACGAATCTTGTAAAATATCATACGTAATGAACTATGTAGACCACAACGCGTTTGAAAATGTCATAGCTTTAATGTCTTTGCGAGGCTAATTTATCTTAGCCAAACACAGCTAAGAACAGTACCGCTACTACTACTTTGCTATCTCTTACAAAAATAGACTCATAGATAAACAGCATTCAATCGATATATTCTACCTAATATCTCTCTAAAACAGTCGGCTTAAGTAGGCTTTAAGCTTTCGCAAAAAGGTTAAATATTTTGGCTACCTCTACGGTTCTGGGCACCCCAGCAAGCATTTTGTCTTTCCTAGTGCAGCCCTCGTACTCCTTGCTCTCCAAAAAAATAACTGGCATCTATCTGTGGACAAAAAATATTTAAAATTTTTGTTGGAAAAGTTCTAGAAATCTTAATCTTTTGCATACGTTGCATCTTTCGCATTCGCCGTTGGTTACGTCTTATGCTGTTAACATTTGCATATTAATAATATATAAAAATACCTATCATATTTATTGGTATCTCACACGGGTGAAACAGAGCGAACACGGTTTTATTTATATCTTGTCATTTTGTGTAATCACTTGTGGCAGCCTTTGTTTGATGTATATAGGCGCTAAAATATCTAAAATCATCAACCCACTAAAAACAGTAAAACATCGTCGCACCTAAACCGATCGAAAACCCAAAAGGCATGAAGTAGTCGTACTGGTCATAAGGAACTATTATAAACCATCGCATACAGCATACAGAGAACACCATTCTTTGTGCCTTGTACGCAATACAAACCAAACTACTAAAAGACAGACGACATATACTCTAGAAGTGCGGTTCATTGACTGAACCTGGAAACCGAATGAAAAAATGAAAATGAGAGGCAACTGAAATATTATTAATGGCATTATCGTATTCAATGAGGAATACCCGTAAACCTATAGTTGCATTTATTGATGCTATATACAAAATACACTGCCGCTGAAGGTATTTCATATTATGGAAATGTGTTGATTAGTAACCATAAACCGATTATGCGCGCTGGGGTTTATGCAACCAATAATCGTATCATATTCAAGTTCAAGAAAAGCCTATATGAGCGACCTTTCTTGGTACCCTGCACGCATATATAATTAAAAATAATAATTACCTATGTTTTAAAAATGGGCTCATAGAAGATAAAACGAATTGGAACACCCATGAAATTGTATAATATGGTGGAGTATAATTCAGGTAACAGCACCGTATGCAGCATACTTAACACAATACACTTGCTTCTATGTAGAACATGCAGATAACATATATTTGAAATTTGATAAACCGATATTTTTCTAGCAAAGGGTAACGCTAGCTTAGAAAGAATGGATTGGCACACGTAGTTATCACTTTTATTACCAAATAAAAAATTTTATCAGAAAATTGTATATAGCAAGAGATGGGAAATGACAAATGTACTTTTCACGATTATTCCTTATTTTCCCCTCAGTGAGATACTCTAATCACTGCAAACTTTTATAATAAATAATACTTACTTATCATTTCCAATAATAAATATTCGCTAATATAACAAATGCAATTTTATACCATTGCCGCATTTGTCAGTCACCAGTTCAGCTATGTGTATATCAAAATAATCATCCTTTATAAAATTATTTTGAAAATGCTGATAAATATGGGGGCTCGTTTGTGAAATATTCATAATTAATATTTAAAAGACAGTAAAGCTAAATGAATGCTTTAATTACTTAAGGAAGCCTCTTTTGGTTTATTTTTGGTTTTCGTTAGACATTCTGGCTTCTCCAAAAGAGGGAAGTAAAGGTTGACATTTTCATTGCATTTTGATATAGAGAACCTTTCAATTTGGGCTTACTGCCATTTTTTTTTTTGTAGGTTCAGAGACCTCTCGTGAAAGCTTTTGCTTTCCGGCTGAGAAGCGCCAGTTTATAAAAATGACAAATTCTTTTTCTAAACCTTCTTCTGATGTTAAAAATTCACCATTTAATTCTGCTAAAAACTAGTTAAATATGCCTTTGAAAAGTTTTTTTACAGTGTTGTAACATCATTTAATAAATATTTTTAGCGTTTTTCCATTCGACGCTGAAATTTGAAAAATTTTCAGATTTCGAAGTCGGGGCACTTCCGGTTGCACTGTGAGCTTTCATTCCATTGTAGCAAATCTTAACGATTGAAAAAACAGGGAATTTATATAACGACGAATTCTTACCGAAATAAGTTTATAGCTGACGGCTCAAATTTTGTCCACAGTTCTTTGTACTTGAATGTTAATATAACCATAAAATATGTGTTTGTTCAATAGCAGGAACATAAATAATGTGAAGAATTTGATACAATATGTGTCAGACGATTGCCGAATACTGCCGTAACATTACATCAAAAAGTAACTGCTAATTCCGGTTCTGGCGAATATCATGTTAAAAACTTTGCAGTTACAACAAAATGCAAAAACCATCCCAGAACCGGAATACGGATTTAAAAACTTTGTTTAAAATTGTCGACACTTTTGCTTTATCTACAGTCAAAACATACGTTATATGTTCAAATTGATCAAACTCCAACGCAATCAAACAAAAATGACTAACTCAAATTATTACCGTATAAAATTTAAAGTAAGACACAATTTGTAAATATTCCTTTCTTACTTGCTGAGGGATACTAGTAAGAAATTTTGGTAAGGAGTTTTATCTTCACCCAGCAGGAAATTGTTTAAAACAAAACTAGGTGGATACTTCCAGCACCTTCACATTATAAAAATATGCGGCATATGCCAAATTGAAGTAAATCAATTTGGCAATTCATAATAGAGTATGGATTGTTAAAGTACTTATCTGTACGCTTGGCTAATATAAATTGCGTGAAGCACAGGCCGGTGCCCTTGTAAACTTTGTAAGTCAGCCTACGTTGAAGCGACATACAAGCAAAGCAGCCAGAAGCTGCGTTTTGGGAACAAACTGTATGTATTGAACAAACAAACTGCGCAAACAGTATCAGAGTTTGTCTCATATATAGCATTCTGATCAGAAAATCATTATCATTGCTGGTTGCCTAATATCTTTCGCCAACGATCAGAAAATTATACCTTTTTATTTCATTTTAGAACTATATAAACCAATAACCTAAAGTTTGCTACTAAGTTCCTAATGTCTAGTAAAGGGAGGCGATTGGACGAGCAAAATTGTCTTCTCTACGCTCGATGCTTTACGACAACATCCAGTTCTACGCAGTTTACGCAAGCCTGTACAGCGGAAGACAATTTTCAGCTGGTACTCCAAAAAAAACCAACATCTTGATTAACAAATAAATATTTTAGCTTCTTCAGCCTAATCAAGGTCCCATAGAGGCAATAATGTCATCGTAAAACATTAAGTTTATTGTAAAATTTTCTTTAAAACATTTTTAATCCACAGTGCCTTCATTTCGTCTTTCATCGAAGACCAGGTTCCGGTTCCGGTTTATGGACGGCTCCGGTTGTTGCTTCTAGTTCCGGTTATTCCCTACATAATATATAAACAATGCATGCATGTTACATATATCTGCAATGTTTCGTTACACATACCTTGTCGATGAAGTAGAGGGCCACAGCACGCTGTCTAATGCGCATTTCTTTGGACTTCCAGTCATTTCGATATGTCTCTCGGATTTCATCAACCTTGCTATTAAGATCCCTTGCTTTTTCATACTTCTCCCAGTCCTTTATACCCTAAAATTACTGCACAGATTTATACATTTGAAGCCATAAATTGAATCGACGTTATCGAATAACTAGTGTATATCGCCATGACAAACGCATGTTTGCTTGTGCCTTCTCTGCAAAGATAGCACAGCCTGCTATATAGCCCGCAGCAGACTGCAATTTTAATTGAAAATAAAATTACCAAAAACTAACTGAACATAAAAAAGACTCAACCGGGCGGACTGAAACTTTATATATTAAGATTTTTATTTACTCCTTCCAAAATTGCGTTGCTTCCGTTCATATTTATACTGACCATGGCTTTTATATAACAATGACAAGACTTAATTTTTTGAATATACATATATGTTAGCCACAAGATGTCCAGGAGTATTTGAATGTAATTGCAGAATGTGGTTGAGGTTGCACAAACATAAAATTATTTCTGGTTTTACGCTTTAAAGCAACAAGACATATTCAATTTATATCGCATAATTCAATAAGTAGATATTCAGAATTTCGTGACGTGTACATAGTACTTTCCTAAATAATAACAACTTAACAGAAGCACTACAAGGCAGCAAGTTTTGTTTCTGAATAAATGTGTTGCGGTAGAGGATGACTTGAGATAACTAGCACAAAAGACAAAAATTCAATATTTTAGAAGCACTATTGGTCCTTCTGAAAATACATTTGCAACTCCAATACAATGCACTCTTCATGTGTGTTTCAACGTGTAAGCGGTAAAAAATTCTCGATTACTTTAATCTTTGATGTAGCGTTCAGCATAACATATTTAACACTGTCCATAATATTTTAATTCCCACGACGCTAACCAGCCCACCGTATTGTCATTGTTATATAAAAGCCATGGTCAGTATAAATATGAACGGAAGCAACGCAATTTTGGAAGGAGTAAATAAAAATCTAATATAAAGTTTTCAGTCCCACCAGTAAAGTCTTTTTTATGTTCAGTTAGTTTTTGGTAATTTTATTTTCAATTAAAATTGCAGTCTGCTGCGGGCTATATAGCAGGCTGTGCTATCTTTGCAGAGAAAGGCACAAGCAAACATGCGTTTGTCATGGCGATATACACTAGTTATTCGATAACGTCGATTCAATTTATGGCTTCAAATGTATAAATCTGTGCAGTAATTTTAGGGTATAAAGGACTGGGAGAAGTATGAAAAAGCAAGGGATCTTAATGGCGAGGTTGATGAAATCCGAGAGACATATCGAAATGACTGGAAGTCCAAAGAAATGCGCATTAGACAGCGTGCTGTGGCCCTCTACTTAGTCGACAAGGTATGTGTAACGAAACATTGCAGATATATGTAACATGCATGCATTGTTTATATATTATGTAGGGAATAACCGGAACTAGAAGCAACAACCGGAGCCGTCCATAAACCGGAACCGAAACCTGGTCTTCGATGAAAGACGAAATGAAGGCACTGTGGATTAAAAATGTTTTAAAGAAAATTTTACAATAAACTTAATGTTTTACGATGACATTATTGCCTCTATGGGACCTTGATTAGGCTGAAGAAGCTAAAATATTTATTTGTTAATCAAGATGTTGGTTTTTTTGGAGTACCAGCGGAAAATTGTCTTCCGCTGTACAGGCTTGCGTAAACTGTGTCAAACTGGATGTTGTTGTAACGCATCGAGCATAGAGAAGACAATTTTGCTCGTCCAATCGCCTCCCTTTTACTAGACATTAGGAAAACTTACGGTAGCAAACTTTAGGTTATTGGTTTATATAGTTCTAAAATGAAATAGAAAGAGGTAAAGTTTTCTTGATCGTTGGCGAGAGATATTAGGCAACCAGCAGATGATAATGATTTTCTGATCAGAATGCTATATATGAGACAAACTCTGATACTGTTCGCGCAGTTTGTTTGTTCAATACATACAGTTTGTTCCCAAGAACGCAGCTTCTGGCTGCTTTGCTTGTATGTTGCTTCAACGTAGGCTGACTTACAAGTTTCCCCAGCGCACCGGCTTGTGCTTCACGCAATTTATATTAGCCAAGCGTACCAAGATAAGTACTTTAACAATCCATACTCTATTATGTATACCAAATTGATTGGGTTCAATTCGAACATATGCCGCAGATTTCAGAATGTGTAAGCTGCTGCAAGTATCGACCTAGTTTTGTTTTAAACAATTCCTGCCGGGTGAAGATGAAAAATTCTTACTAAATTTCTTACTCATTCCGAGCAAGTAAGAAGGAATATTTACAATTGTGTCTTACTTAAGTTTCACACGGTAATATTCTGAGTTGCACATTTTGTTTTTGGTAATGTGTTGGAACTTGATCAATGTGAACATATAACGTATGATTGGACCAGCTAAAGCAAAAGTGTCGACAATTTTAAACAAAGTTTTTAAATCCGTATTCCGGTTCTGGTATGGTTTTTGCGTTTTCCCGGAACTGCAACTTTAACATGATATTCGCCAGAACCGGAGGACCGTCTTTTTCTGATGTAATGTTATGGTAGTATTCGGCAATCGTCTGACACATATTGTATCAAATTCTTCACATTATTATGTTCCTGCTATTGAACAAACACATATTTTATGGTTATATTAACATCCAAGTACAAAGAACTGTGGACAAAATTTGAGCCGTCAGCTATAAACTTATTTCGTAAGAATTCGTCGTTTGATTCCTGTTTTTTCAATCGTTAGAATTTTGCTAGATGGAATGAAAGCTCACAGTGCAACCGGAATGCCCCGACTTCGAAGAAATCTGAAAATATTTCACAATTTTTTCAGTGTCTAATGGAAAACGCTAAAATATTTATTAAATGGTTTTACAAACACTGCAAAAAAACTTTTAAAAGCGAATATCTAACTAGTTTTTAGCATAATTTAATGCGAATTTTTAACATCAGAAAGAGGTTTTAGTAAAAGATTTTGTCATTTTTATAACTGGGTGTTTTTAGCTGGGAAGCAAAAACTTTGACGAGAGGTCTCTGAACCTACAGGAGTTCAACGCCTTGGCAGTAAGCCCAAATTGAAAGGTTTTATATCAACGGGCAATGAAAATGTCAGCCTTTACTTCCCTCTTTTGGAGAAGCCAGAATGTCTAACGAAAACCAAAAATAAACCAAAGAGGCTTCCTTAGTAATTCAAGCATTTATTTAGCTCCACTGTCTTTCAAATACTGATCATGAATAATTGACAAACCAGCTGTTATATTGATCAGCATTTTCAACATAATTTATAGAGCACGATTATTTTGATAACACATAGCTGAACTGGTGACTGACAAATGCGGCAATGGTATAAATTCGCATTTGTTATATTAGCGAATATTTATTATTGGAATGGAGTATGTATTATTGATTATAAAAGTTCCCAGTGATAGGAGTATCCACTGAGGGCACCAGGGAATAATCGTGAAAATTCTTTTTGTCATTTCCCATCTCTTGCTATATAGATTTCGATAAAATTTTCTATTCGGTAATAAAGTGATAACGACGTGTGCCATCCCATTTCTTCGAAGCCAGCGTCACCCTTTGCTAGAAATATCGGTTTATCAAATTTCGACATGTTATTGCATGTTTTATAGAACAAGTGTATTGGGGTGTCAAGCACGCTGCATACGACGGTGCTGTTACCTAAATTCAACTTCACTATATTATACAATTTCATGGTGTTCCAATTGTTTTACTCTCTATGAGCCCGATTTTAAAACATAGTAAGTTTTCATTTTTTTAATTATATATGCGTGCAGGGTACCAAGAAGTGTCTTTATATAGGCTTTTTCTGAACTCTGAATACGATGATTTGGTTGCATAGACCCCAGCGCGCATAATCGGTTTATGGTCAATGAACCTGATTTCCAGAATATGGAATACCTTCAGTGGCAGTGTATTTCGCACAGAGCATCAAGAATGGACTATAGGTTTACGGGTATTCTCATTGAATACGATAATGCCATTAATAATATTTCAGTTGCCTTCATTTTCATTTTTTCATTCGGTTTCCAGGTTCAGTCAATGAACCGCACTTCCAGAGTATATGTCGTCTGTCTTTAGTAGTTTGGTTTGTATTGCGTACAAGGCACAAGAAGAATGGTGTTCTCGGTATGCTGTATGCGATGGTTTATAATAGTTCCTTATGACCAGTACGACTACTTCATGCCTTTTGGGTTTTCGATCGGTTTAGGTGCGACGATGTTTTACTGTTTTTAGTGGGTTGATGATTTTAGATATTTTAGCGCCTATATACATCAAACAAAGGCTGCCACAAGTGATTACACAAAATGACAAGATATAAATAAAACCGCGTTCGCTCTGTTTCACCCGTGTGAGATACCAATAAATATGATAGGTATTTTTATATATTATTAATATGCAAATGTTAACAGCATAAGACTTAACCAACGGCGAATGCGAAAGATGCAACGTATGCAAAAGATTAAGATTTCTAGAACTTTCCAACAAAAATTTTAGAAATATTTTTTGTCCACAGATAGATGCCAGTTATTTTTTTGGAGAGCAAGGAGTACGAGGGCTGCACTAGGAAAGACAAAATGCTTGCTGGGGTGCCCAGAACCGTAGAGGTAGCCAAAATATTTAACCTTTTTGCGAAAGCTTAAAGCCTACTTAAGCCGACTGTTTTAGAGAGATCTAGGCAGAATATATCCATTGAATGCTGTTTATCTATGAGTCTATTTTTGCAGAGGTAGCAAAGTAGTAGTAGCGGTACTGTTCTCACGCTGTGTTTGGCTAAGATAAATTAGCCTCGCAAAGACATTAAAGCTATGACATTTTCAAACGCGTTGTGGTCTACATAGTTCATTACGTATGATATTTTACAAGATTGGTAAAGATACCTAAGTTACGACATTTATAAATACTCAGTAGTCGAGATTGTTATAACATTGCTGTTCTATAGCTCGCTCTTCGTGCTGGTAACGAAAAGGAAGAAGGAGAAACAGCAGATACTGTTGGTTGTTGTTCGCTACGTGTTGAACACATCACACTCGAAGAAGAAGGGGAAATCGACGGTGTTAAGCGAGAGTAGGTGCATTTATGTGTTTATATAAAGAAAAAATATGTATATGCCAGGGAATAACCGGAACCGGAACCGTCCATTTAAACCGGATCCGGAACCTGGTCTTCGAAACTTATATAGTAAAACAGATGAAGGAAGAATTGAAGGTATAGTGGATTTAAAATGTATTAAAAAATAATTTTTACATTAAACTTAATGTATTGCGATGGCATTATTGTCTTTCTGAAACTTTAAAGAGTCTGAAGAAGCTAATAATCTATATTTATTAACCAAAATGTCGCTTTTTGGACATCCAGAGCAAAGAATGTCTTCCACTATAGACCCTTGTGTATACTGCGTCAAATTGAATGTGCTTACAACGCATGGAGCGTAGAATAAAACATTTCGCTCTGTCTCCAGTCGCCTCCCTTTACTAAACTTGAAATTATTGGTTTATGTCGATCTAAAAGGAAATAATAGAAAGTATACTATAGTTTTCTAATCAGTGGACAGATACATTCTTTAAGCTACCGTTGAGTAACCAGTGCCCGTCAGCTAGATAATAATGATAATACCCTTTAATATTGCCTCTTATTCATACCCCATTTTGCTGACCATTGAAAACGTATCATTCTTCGTATGTATGTGCATCTGGCCCTCCTTCGGTTGGGGGGGTGGGGGGAATTTGGGGAAGGGTCCCACCATCTTTTCAGCTATGCCCCCATAGTCTTTGGACCCCCACTCATCTCATACACCCAAAATCGACTGCTTCGCAATCAGTATCGCCCCTTTTCGAGCGCCATGTATCTTATGCCCTTCTGTCACTTGTATTTTATGCCATATTGTGTACTATTACCAAGAGATTTAAAAAATAGAATAGGATGAGCAAACTCGGACTGGCGCATTAGCTTCCCATTTTTGTGCGTACTTTTGATTTCGAGTATATATTTGCCGCTTTATTTTAGCCGCCCTTACCTTATCCGAACCAGCTAACTATCGTATTGCACCGAGCATCGAGCGAGCAGTTTTCACTTACCGACAACTGACCGTCGCCTGGTCCGTGCTAGATGATGCCACAGCCCTGTATTAGAGTAGGATAGGCACAGCCGTCGTCATAGGAGAAATTGATCGCGCTTAGCAACGAAATTTGAGCTCAACTCCCTCGGCTGTTAATGTTCGATGAAGACGGTGAGGACCCCGACAGCGATATTCATACTCGACCCTTCGTTAGAGTGTACGCAGACCCTTGACGTGGACTAATTATTAGAACGTAGTGGAGATAACGGCTTAACTGATTTTCATGATCTTGGGCTCATTCGAACCGGCATTTACTGTGTACATCCCCGAGAGTTTTTTGATTTGGGGTCTGGTTCCGGGGTCAGGAGTCAAAATGTGGGTTTTTTGGTCCCATTTTAGTACCCTTCGCGGAATCAGCCATACCTCGGGAACGGCTTAACTGATTTTCATGATCTTGGGCTCATTCGAACCGGTATTTACTGTGTACATCCCCGAGAGTTTTTTGATTTGGGGTCTGGTTCCGGGGTCAGGAGTCAAAATGTGGGTTTTTTGGTCCCATTTTAGTACCCTTCACGGAAGCAAGGTAATTTATATTTGAACTTTCGAATTTTTTCTCTGGATGGCTTTATTTCATAGTAAAATGATAAATGCCGATGTCTCTTTTTTTGTTTTTCGATTAAGGGTCCGGTTCTGGATTTATGGGGTTTCAGGTACGGGGGTATGGCGTCCCAATGGTTCCTCGACCCAAAATTTGAAAATTTGTTATGACGTCTTGGACGGATGATAAGTTTTACCTGGGGGTTTTCAGGCATGGGAAACTCATTGCCGGTATTGGTTGTTGTGTAATATATACATAATGAAAAAACTATAAATATTATTTTTCTATATAAAGTTTAAGGAATTAATATACTTAATAAATATACTAACTAAATTTGAATAATTATTTTATATATAATATTTATTTATAATTATGTACATATATACTATATATACTCTCGCTAATAAATATTTCGTATACTTATGTATGGAGGCGGGTGCCACGGTACCATGTAAACATGGTACCGATCCTTGAAAATCAAAAAAAAAACTAGGGAGTGAGACATGGGAAAATGTCTCCAAATTCTTACCCAGAGGGTTAATTGAGGCACGGCCTCTGCTCCCGAAGCCGACCATTTTGATACCCGATAACATTGAAGTAAGGAGGAGAAGAGGAAACCGGACTCTCGTGCGAGCCCATCGAGGTGTGCGGTAGAAAAAAAGTGCGTGTACACGTGAATAAAAAAGTGCGTCTCAACACGCTGGGGTTATGTCTGCGGGATAAGAGACATACATTTTTGGCTAACGGTAACGGTTCGCTAACGGTAACCCAACGATGGGTGAAATGCCCATCAGGAAAATTTCCGTGATTTTCATGGGATACTGTTCCTAAGGTGGGCGCTGTGAGTCCATACAGGGCTTAAATTAAACCCTAGAATACTTGGATTGTTGTTATAATTTTTATATCGATTAATGCTAAGTAGTTAATAAAATACTTATGTCTAACTCATCACAACACCCAAATTTTGGGTGTGACCCCGTTAATTCTCTAAAAAGTCTGTGAATTTTGAATGGATCTGCACGAGAGCGGTCTCATCGGAAAGATCGAAAAGTTTATGCCAGACAAATTCCGAACATCCCGAGTTAAGGGCCGGGATAGCTGTGATCCAGAATTCCGAGGTTTTTCCGATTGTTGTTATAATTTTTATATCGATTAATGCTAAGTAGTTAATAAAATATTTATTTCTAACTCATCTCAACACCAAAATTTTGGGTGTGACCCCGTTAATTCTCTAAAAAGTCTATGAATTTTGAATGGATCTGCACGAGAGCGGTCTCATCGGAAAGATCGAAAAGTTTATGCCAGACAAATTCCGAACATCCCGAGTTAAGGGCCGGGATAGCTGTGATCCACAATTCCGAGGTTTCGGAATTGACGCTTTAAAAATTGTTTTGTTTACTGAAATTTTCCGCTTTCCCCAGTGAAAATATACACTGGAGAATTTGATAATGTACTGTTTGCATTTGAAATTTTGGTATTTTTGAGAAATTTGCTAAGGATGCACGGCGAACAGCTACAACTTAAAACTCAAGACGCTTTTTAAAGGACAGGACGGTATCCTCGGTTCACTATTGTATACTAATTTTTCTTTGCACAGGACTTGTTCTTGTTATCTCACTGCTTGGTCGTTTTATAGCGAATAAAACTAACAAAGGTAAACATTACAAACGCAAATCGCAAGTCGGGGCTCTTAAGGCATAGAGAGAGTTAACTAACCAACCAGGCCGGCCTATACACATACACTCTTACTCTCGCAGCCTTCCCATGGCTAATGCGAGTAACAAATCGAGTTACAATGAGTATAAATGACGGGTCGGGGTCGATAAGATACCATGGTACACCCCACCGGACCCGACCAACCAGGAACATCAATTATACAAGGATTACGTACAGTAGTAATAATAGATCAATTTATGGTTATGGGTCCGATACATCTTTCAGCAACATCAGGCGGCTAAAGACGGCAATACTCACAAAGTTTACGCCCGCAATCATATTGTCACGAAGGCGCTTTAGCCATATGAAGAAAAGAGCTAACCAAAGATGGCGGTATACCTAGGTACATACGACCCCATAGGCTCTGCGCTAGGTATTCATGTACCAAATGTCAAAGGGTCTCCGGTGGTCTTACTAGTTCACGAATAATTTCTTTACATGTTACTGTAACGAGTACACTACAACAATACATGGTCATACAATGATAAACGCATGGCACACGATGGTAAACAGATAAATACACTGGGCTCTTCAAATTTGGGTGGGGGGCGTCCTGGCATTTTTTGGTGCCCCTGGTTGATGCCCCCTGACAAAATTTTGGGCTTCCCCCGGTCCACCGCCTCTTCGAAAATTTGTTGCTTCCAATCGGGCCAAAGTACATAAAATTTGATCAAAATTTGTACTAAAATTCCGTTCTGAATCCAAAAATTTCGCAAATTTCTCTCCATCAAAAACATTTTCGCAGTGTTTCTGACACGATTTTTAGCCGCTTTTTTCTTGGAAAAATGCCCTCTGGCAAAACTGGGCGTTCCCTTACGGTTCGGAACCAGGGGGGCCCCTCGTGCCCCCTGGCAAAATTTTCGGCGAATGGAGAGCCCAGATACACATGGTTATATGTGCAAACATCGAGAAGTACATATAGCGTATACAATGACGGATATACAAATATAGTCTGTTTACACAACAGTAAGTGCACAATATTCTGTCATGGCGGATGACTTCAACTTCATCAACGTTAAAAGTATATACTCTGCCAATTTATACTCGATGAGATACACACACATAGTCGCCCATGGTGATGGGATTTTGAATTTGATTCAGAAGCAGCAATTTCGCTCTTATTTCTGTAACGGCCTTTACCTTAATGCTCGATAATGTTAACCAGCAGGCTGTGGTAAGAATTAATCTACGGCGTGACGATTCATAATGGATCTGTTAGACTTCCCGAAAATTCGCTATTTTTGGCGGAGTTAGCAAATTTTACACCATACATCCAGCAGTGAATCACTAATGGGACCTATTTGTGAGGGAAGGATTATGTGCCATATCATAACGCCGTGCTAAAGTTCCGTGAATGATCTGTCCGCTTTTCTTGCTTACTCGAAAAATCTATACAGTCTGTAATGTCTAATGTGACTGCAAACTGCTAAACAATCTGGTTTCTCCACTCACTGAAAATTTTGCCAGGGGGCATAAGCCGGGCCCTCCTAGCCTGACGTGGAAGGTGAAGTGGTGGTCGAAATTTAAAATTTGATGTTTTTCAGGGTAATAACTAGGCTTAGAAACCGTGTAAAACGTCTTTATTTGATGTTGAAAGCAACTGTTGAACCAATTTTTGCTTGAATTATTCAAACTTCGGAAAGCCATTTTTGTAAAAAAAAATTTGTCAATATTAAATGTCATCTAGGGGTGTTTTACCGGAAGAAGCCAAAAATTTTGCTACGGGGCTTTTCGACTGGGTTTTGCCAGGGGCCTCAACTGGGGCGGCCGCTTTCCACTAGAGGGCACCGCAAAATGTCAGGAGCCCAACCCCACTTTGGAAAAGCCAGATAATTTCTGTTACCTTTATGTGTTAGGATTTTACACTTGTCTAATTAATAATATAGCTGTTTCCAGGTGTGTTGTGAAGTTCGATTTTTTGGGCAAAGACAGCATTCGATATGTTAACTCGGTCGACGTCGAAAAACGAGTATTTAAAAATCTCAAACTTTTTATGGAAAATAAAGATCCTGGTGATGATTTATTTGATAGGCTCAACGTGAGTATTGATTTTAGCCTACACTGTATTTCACACCATAAGGGAGTCGATATTCAAAAATGAGGGATTCTGGGACAGAGTCGTAGAATTTTTGCATAAGAACTGGTAGAACAACCGCACTGTCTGTTGGTTGTTGCAATGCTTTCCATGAACCAGTCATCTAGATTTTAAGAATTTAAAATTAATAACTTGTGGTTTAAAATCTATGTTAATCTGCAGACGTTGCCTTAATTTAATAATATGTTGTGCAGCTTGCTAATCAGGCGCAAACGATCAAAGCTGCCGTTTAGAAGCTGCGTGCTAGGTAGGTATTTGCGGAAATGAAAGTAGTCAACGCTGAAATCGTGTACATAGACGTACCAGTTATTGCAAAAATATCCGAGGTTTCCATGCGTTCTTTATAATAGCGTGATATATTGATTAAAAATATGACCCTGAATGTGGATTATTGAACGCGGACTGTAGTGAGTGAAGCGACGCAGCGAAAAAATTTTTATCAGTCGTAAAAGCTGAGAAATTTTGCAATGTCTGTTATTAGGGCTTTTAGGATGACAGGCATAAGCGAAATTTGATTGGACGGATTGAATCAGCGATAGCTCATCAGCTGGGCGTCTGGGTTTGTGCCCACACGTTTCCTGGAGACCAGGGACTGGTTAACCGGCGGTGGGCACAACTGAAGGTGCAAAGTTCAGATATAATTATAGGCTACAAATTTTGCTGATTTGAGTTACTGCCTCATGACAAGCCTGTGTGATGGAAGTAGAAACGGCGGCATTTATACCATTTTATGCCAGAATATATATAATATAATATATATAGAATTTTAGAGTTACTCCGAGCAACATATTTTTATTTTTTGTGGTGGGGGGAGATCCATATTGGGGTGGTACTATTTTGGAAGACAAATCAGGCAGATGATGCACGGTTCGAAGGCACGTTGTAACAGAAGCCCGTGAATTGCGTTGCACGTGCTGCCAAGATATTTCCGATGAAGGATAAAATTTTCAAGCTGATTTGTAAGTAATTTATGAAATATTTGTATTCGACATACTTTAGTAACATTTTGTAAATTTTTGGGCCTGTTGGGGCCTATTTATTGTGAGAAAAAAATTTGGCAAGGGACATTGGCATTTTGAATAAGGGGAGCCCAAAATTTTGCGCCGACACCCGTACTGAGCTAGAATGAATCGAAATGTACCACTAGTGTTCCTTGTGGTGGCCCATTATATACATTTATGTGTCTCCAGTTTGCGTTTTACTGAAATTGTGGCGTACGTTCTTTGGTGAAAAAATTCGTTGGGGTCAAAATAAAAAAATTATATATAGGCTTAATGCTCACGCGATATGGCCACCAAAAGGATCAGCGGCTATACAGGAGCTATCGGCTCACTTCCTTCCAAACATGGGTATCTTATGGGCCTTATGCCGATTGTTGCAGCACTTGTTTTGATGATATTAATGCAGATTAGTTTAGGGGCTTTAGCTTGTGTGACTACTTTTGTTACTGTAATTATAATATGTGTTCAACCGTTATATTTCTGACGACTGCATGTATATGCAAAATCTGTAAAGTGACATATATTTATATTCCTTCATTTAATCTCATCTGGTCGTATGGGTTTTAATGACAACATTTTGAATTCAAGATAGGCATCATTACGATACATGCCCGAGCTAAATTTTATCTGCGATGAGAATTATGGCTATAATGATTTGTCAAAATCCTGTCTGTTAAAACTGTTCCGCATTTTACTTTATAGACTTCAATTCTCAACAAATACCTTCAATCGCTAATGCCGGGACTAACGGCGAAAGTATTTCGTACTTATAACGCTTCTCATACATTACAAGAGCAGTTATCTCAAATGACCACACGTGAGGATTTGCATTTGTGTACTTAATCTGTATTCATTAGGGATGTTAGAATTGTTTCATTAATTATTCTATTCTTTAATGTGAACCATTAGAAAACCTCTTTTAATGCTGTAACGCAAATTTATGTTTATGCAGTTGCGTTTCGCCTCATTTTTCACAGTTTGTGGTGTAACAAAAATATAACATTTGCGCCAGTTTTGTTCCTGTCCAGGTTAGCTTTCGTTCAAATTTGTGACAGTTTTCTTTCTGTACAGGTCAGCTTTCGTTCAAATTTGCTAGTTTTCTTCCTGTATAGGCCAGCTTTCGTTCAAATTTGTGAGTTTTCTTCCTGTATATACAGGTCAGCTTTAGTTCAAATTTGCTACATTTTTTTTCCTATATAGGCCAGCTTTCGTTTAAAATGTCGGCATGCTGTGTCCAACAATTGTACCAATTTCCTTCTAGTCTTGGGTTGCTGGCATTTTGGCATAAGCTGGGGTAAGGTAAAATTAAAGTTATCGATTATCATAAAACTGTCAGAATTGTCATTCTCATGGGAAAAATTAGTTTGTGTTTGATTTAGGTAATAGTTCAATTTCCGCCATTGAAACGTGAAATTGCTAGACAAACCCGTTTTACCACACTACGTGTTTAATGTGTGTAAATATAGAAATTGTTTACGTTTTCTGAACACCTTTCTCCTTTGTAATAAACATTTCAGATTTCATTGAATGCTTTTGCGCTACTATCTGTTCGTATTGAGCTAATTTTCATATAAAATTAGCTTGCATTTGCTATAACTGGATATCAGTGAAATGATTTTGTTCATGTGTTTGTACGTAATTTTAGTCGTGCACTACACATATATTTCTATTTTTGGCCTTCTCGCCTTATATCCTAATTGGGTGCAAGGTCAAAAGTATATTATTGCGCTGCAGAAAATCCGCTTTTATAATAGTATTGGCTTTCCCAATTTGATACAAATTTCCATAATGTATGAGCCTTTAAACAGCGTATATGGGTACTGTAGGCGTATGGCGCCACATAGCTAATCCGGTATTTCTGTTCTTCTTGGGCTAGTCTTAATGATTATAACATAATGTTTCTCTTGATATATTTTATATCTTATGATTTGATGTTAAAATATTGTTATTGTTATTTCAGCTGAAATTGCCAAAAGCGAAGCGGACCTGGTTTTGGCTTACAATCGAGCGAACAGGGCTGTAGCAGTTCTCTGTAACCATCAAAGAGCTGCTCCCAAGACTCATGATCAGCAAATGGAAAACATTAAGCAGAAAGTAATAATTAGCATTTTTATGATATGATTGTATGACCTTTGTTTGAAATAGTGATAAGATTTCTCCTTCAGCACGCAAGTAGGTTTGCTTAAGCAACGCGAAAGCTTGTAAACCAAGTGAAGTGAGTTATGTTCACATGGAGGAAAGTTAGTGTATGTCCCACATAACTGATTACGAGAGCAGATTTGCATCGCTGTGTTTGAAAACAGTTGTGGTGGTGTAATGGCTCGGGTGGCGTGAGTGGAGTAAGCGTATCGTTGTACTTCTGCGCTTGGCCAACACATGTTCAGACATGACAGACTGTATACAGAGCTATGTGGAGCCTTTCCGTTCTGTTGATTGTTACAACGATGGTTACGTTACATTTACATGACCGACAAGGTCCAATTTGGAACTAGGTTCAACATTGAACCATCCAAGCCAGAATATTTATCTAAGCAAAAAATGATTTCATGGTGAAGTTTACGCGATGCTTGTGTAACAGGCGTGTCGCTGCTGCACTGCTTACTTCTAAATGCAATGCCCATAGCCCATATAACCCCAGCTATCCTAACCTCACGGACGGACCTGGCGGACTAATTCAGGAGCATCTTTCTCGATCGGTTCCAAGAAGGTATGGAGCTTAGCAAGCCACAGAAGCGGTTCAAGAGATGTGTTCGGATCTCACCGGGTGGGTTGCGTACGTCGTGTACGTTGTACTACCTTTAAGGCCCACAGGAAGGTTGTCTCTGTCAATGCCCACAGGCCAAGAACACCATACCGCTATTCCCTATCTGGTCCCACCTGGAAGTATTGATCGAATCCATCATTGGGGTTGATCAATTGCTATTTTCGCCTATTTAATTATTTATGGATAGTGTAGCCCCCACTAAAGTTCGACAATCCTTGGGCGCTGAACGTCTGATCGTTCCTGCTCCATCGAATTTGGCGTTCGGCAAGGGGTTCCTTCGAATCCTCGTCGGCAGCCTTGGACCTTTGGGAATTTAATTTCGCACAATTCAGTCGTACTTACACATTGAAAGATTGGCCAACGTCACTAAGACTTTCGACCTTTCTGATATCAAGCCTGGATGCTGGTCGTCGACTTGGTCCACCTGTGGCTTCAGTCTTTAAATTTGTACAAAACCTGAGTGGCCTTTGCTTCGCTTTTTGGGAATCATGTAAAATCATGCTTCGAGCGTGTCACGATTTGTTTATGCCCTAACTCATGACCGAAAGAAATTCAGAATGCCTTCCTCTGGAGTAAAAGCTCTGCTAGTTGGCTGGTGTCTGGTCTGCGCTACAAACGGACAACGGAAGACGGGACGAGGCGGACAAACAAAGATGGGTGATGGTTGCCCAAAATAGGGCTCCATCACGACAAGTTCTCCTATCCTGATAAAGTGTAGCTTGTGACTCTTAGTTTTCCCATACCAACACTTACGTGCCGTCTCCTCCGTAGTCCAACTCACGTCCATTTGCTCGGCCATCCAAACGGAAACCGCGGGAGCGAAAACAGAACACAAATGAATTATAACGATAAACTAAACTAGGCGAGAGAGAACCGGTCGTTAAAGTCGACCGACTCTTCGCTGTCAAAGTCAGACTGAACTTGTTATTTCAGTCCGGACGTTTAACTCAGGCTGTCTTTTAAATCGCAGACAACTAATTTAAGACCGAGGTTTCGGGGTTTTTTTAATTTGTCCAATTAAATTTTAACTTGGGAGTTGCTACCGCAAGCCAGTAGCGGTCCCAAGCCAAAGGAAATTCTTTTGGAGATGACAGTAATTAATAATCCTATTAAGCTTAATGATCTTGGCTGGCAACCCCCAAATTTTGGCAACTGCCCCGGAACCTCAGACATTAGCAAAATCGTTTCAATTAAGTATGGTATGTATTTTACTTTATTATTAAGTCCTGTACAAACATGCATATAAATATTCCTATGCTTGCATATTAAATTATGTTACTCTATCATACAATATTTACTTAAATTATACGTTATAAATATATTAACATACTACAGGTTAATATTAAATTTATTCATATATGCCAGACATATATATACCTATAAATATAAATACAATTGTTTGCAATTGCTACATTATTGTTTACTTTATTAATATATTAGTTACGATAACTTTAATATTAAATTTAACACTATTCAATATATTAATAAAATTTTAATATTAAATTTATATGTATTTAGTATAACCATAGAACGATATGTATATAAATATTTTTGAGTGGGCAGAAGGTTGTGCAAACAAAACGGCGGAAAACAAACAAACCCTAGAGTTCCGGGGAAACTCGCTATAATATTTATATACATAACTGTGAATTAATTATTAAAATAACTATTTAGTTTCAATTTGACCAAATACCCAATTCTTGAGGGTACTCCTAGTCCGTGGATGCGCTGATCTGATTTGCACGGGACCGGTCTCATTGGAAAATCTGAACAGTTTTTACCTGAAAAGTATAGCCCCCTCCAACAGTTGCTCAAATGTGCCGGAGTTGTGGGCCGGAATCGTAACAACCCTCAAATCCGATGATTTGGCATTGACATTTTAAAACACCTCTTATCAGTAAAAATTTTCCAGTGAAAACGAATACTGGGAATTATTTATATTTTACTTTTTGTGCTCTTCCGGTGTCCACTATGAAAATGAATACTGGTAAACTAGTATTTCAGCAATTTTACTAATAAGATTTAGGAAATTTTACTCAATTTCCGTTTTGTGCACGGCGAACAGCTATAAATCGGTGAAGTTTTCACGGGAAAGGGCGATTGGGATGGGTTTCCTACGATACCACATTTTATTACTTCCGCTACCGACTGTCTCTCAATGTTATCAGCGTGGTCATACAGTACTTGTGCCAACGGAATGGGTGCAGGAATCGCACGAGCTATAGACAATTCCCGGGTCCGTAATGCTAAGGTATCCAAAATACCGCACTAAACCCGGCCGGCTATATATACGCGGAACGATATCAACTATACATTTTACAATTGATACGGTTATGATTAATAGACAATTTAATAAAGATGGCGGCGCCGTGTCGGTGACCTCACCAAACCCGGCCGGCCAGTAACAACTGAAGTATACGTAGAAACATGGAAGAAATATACGTAGAAATAGGGAAGGGCCATGCGACTTTCGCGCGGCCCATATAAATGTCAACGATTATCATGAATTTACGAGCAGCTGGTCAATAAGTTACCAATGAAATAATGAAACGAAGGTACACCTTCATGGTATATGCATTAAACAATTGCGAACATACTCAATCAGTGGTTCATATAATTATAAGAATGTTTAACACGGATTGCAACGACAAGTTATGTAAAAACGACAACAAAAGGGTATTATAACAATGGAATGTGCACTTAGGTATACAGTTATAGCGACAATAATTTGTACAATACGGTTCACAGTAATGGTAACAATAGTTGCAATGGTACAACAGAGTATACAATAAAGGTAACAATTAATAATACAGCATTATGCAATTCATACGGTTATAAAGCAGTATTACAGAATCCAATAATAACGGTTATGACAGCATATACAATATATCATTACAAAGAGTGCCATATTAATGGTTACAATTGCTGGGTTCTCTACAGACGTACCAGTTCGGAGAAGGACCTCTGAATTTGTTCAGAATTGTTGATTTTAGTACTAATTTCTGTAGCGGGCCTGGGCTAGAAAATACCTGAAAAGTATGAAACACTAGTGCGTGATCTAGTTAATCAAACCGTCGTATTTAACGCAGCGAAGATCTTATATATAGACCATTCCTGATGAGTCAATAAATAACCAATCAAATTAAAACTCATGACATTTTGGGAATCGGCTTCGTCGATTGTAAAACGTTTGAAACCCCATGGAAAGGCTGGGCTCTCCATTCGCTGAAAATTTTGCCAAGGGTCCCCTGGTTCCGAACCGTGGGGCGCCCGATTTTGCCAAGAAAAAATGGTTAATTATCGTGTCAGAAACACTGTCAAAATACTTTTGATGGAGAGAAAAGGTGGTTTTGAAGCAAATTTTGACAAAATCTACGAAATTTTTTGCTTCAGAACGGAATTTTAGTACAAAGTTTCATCAAATATTATATACTTTGGACCGATTAAAACAAAAAAATTTTCCAAGATGCAATGAACCGGTGCGAGCCCAAATTTTTGCCAGGGGGCACGAACGGGGGGCGCCTTTTTGAGCCACGGGGGAACAGAAAAATGCCAGACCCCCAAATTTGGAGAGCTCAAAAAGATATAGCCAAGTTGCACTCTAGCAAACCCATCGGGCTTCATAAGGTAATACACTGTCTTTGTAAGGTAAAAACACGAAACATGCCAAACTTTGAAAATGGTTGTCTCGCAAAGGGAGTCGTACTCGGGACCACAGCGGCCCAGGGAGCTACCCCACAAAGAAGTCGTGGTCAGCAAAATTGTAGATATCGGTGAGCTGATTCAATCTTGGTTTTCGATATGAAGCCTGTGCCGCGAGATATGGGGCTGCTAAAGACTGGTACATGTATTGCCAAATTTGACAAAGAACACCTAAAAACCTGTTTTTTTCCATTTTGGAGTGGCTCGCGTGCAATTAAGGGGCACATCTTCATGACTTTTGTTATCGAATAAAAAATTTATCGGAATCCGTCCACCCGAAGATGAGTTATGCGTGACAAAAACAAAAATAAAATTTCACGATTTTCTCCCTAGCGTTCTCAGCGGAAATTCCGGTCGCTTCGCTTTGACTAGTCCATTGCGCGACCCTAGCAACGTTTAAATCCAACATCAAAAATCTGAAAATCTGCCAGATTCAAGGGGGATCCTCACAAGTTTCAAAATATCACGAACCAGATTGTCGCAAGAATGAATTCACAAATCTTGGTTCTTAAAGCTTCAAATTTAGAGCAACGGAGAGAGAAGCGTTCCACCATTTCTTCGTCTCCGCATTTACCAATATGGAAAAGATGGTCACCCTAGCAAAGCCACGAAAATGTGTAGTACCAAATAATATTAAAAATCGAAAACGTTTCAAAGGATCTTCGGTAATATGGACGGAAGACTTTTGTCGGAAAGTTGCGAATTACAAAAAATATTTTTGATTGTAACCTGCCTGTTGCCTTTTATTCTCCGCCTTCTACAAACATTATTCGTCTTGATCTTGGTTTTCTAGTGTATATTGGTGCTGAAATTTTTTTCACCGCTTTAATTTCCGAGCGGACGCAGGGATGGAGTAAAAACAAAGGGGGCTGCCACCACTTTAACCAACTCCTGCAATTTTCTCTTATGCCCCCACTCCCACTATTGAGTGAGTCCATTTCTGAATAGCATGCGTCGGCCCTTAGCGGAGATAACTAATTGTCACAGGCTTTCATAACAGGCCAGTTATATTGGTAATTACATAACAGAGGCAGTTATATTTATCAAAAGTTAATGAATCTGGTCCCATGTCAAACGTTTGCTCTATTGTTTGCATTGATGGGATGTTTGCAATTAATAGTGGGATGAGAAAAATATTTGAACGTCGTGAAGTTCATATTTTTAGATTTCTGACAAAAAGGCCGACGTTAAAGAGGCGAAGAAACTGAAAGAGGCTGCTAAAACAGACTACAAACACAACAAGACTGAGCGAAACAAAAAGTATTTTCAATAATAACTTAGCGAATTAGTGTTTAATGACATGTGTTGGTTTGTGATTTTAATCACTTAATATATGATTTCGCAACATGATCTTTTTAAGCGCTATATGTAATGACTTATGATCGTATGACTTTAAATGACATTGATTACATGTCATATATATTATTGAGTTTTTGTAAAATGTTTACGGACGTTCAAGGTTTCTTTATGATGAAATAATAGTCTTTTTTGTAATTTTAGTCTCCCAGTTTGATTGGTTGGTTGCTAAGGTTGTAAATTTTAACACGTTAGAAAACCGGTACTCTGTACAACTGATACTTATGTATCTGAACAGAAGCAAGCGCCTTCATGTTGTATAATCATGTAAACTCATGTCCATAAGTTTTATGTAAAATTTGTGTGTGTTCACGCAATGTTGTTACAGTACATTTTCAGGGTGTTAGAACAGAAGTCGAAGCGTTATGAAACTTTAAAACAACAACTCGCTGGTCTTGAGATTAAAGCGACAGATAAGGTGCGTACTGTATTTTATAGTGCACAAATTCTTTATTGAGGTTAAGCGCAACTTTTCAACCAATTTTTTTGCTGTATTTAATGAAATTTTTTAAATGTAAAAAAATTTGTCAATTTTTAATGTCATCTAGGGTGTGTTTTGCCGGCGGGAAGCCTGAAATTTTGCCAGGGGGTTTTTAACCGGGGGAACCCATTTTTGCCAGGGGCAACGAAAAATGCCAGGCTTGTTAACAGGCCCACCCACGCCCAATTTACAAAAGCCAGTAATTATTGGACATGTGTAATGCTAATGACAGTAAACTATATCACGCCCATCAATAATCCTATTTTGCTATTTCGCTCTTCATTTCATTTGTATAAGCTTTTGTGATTTATTTGGTTTGTTGGCTCTATCTATAAAATTTATGCAGTAATACCGAAATAACAGGTGCCCTCCGGTGTAATTTGGTCCAAAAATCTAATTTTGGCTTGTTTTGAGACCATAACTCGATGTTGGGGTAATACATTTAAAAAATTGAAACATTAAGATGAGAAGCCTTCCTTGTTGGATATTTTTGCCTAAATTCATAAGTCTAGCTTAAAACTTCGTTGATAAGAAGCGTTTTGAAAGGCCAGAAACCCTATTTTACATTTAATGGCGTCCCAGCTCGCGTTTGGAGTCTTCGTAATAATTTTCGCTGGGCAAATTGGTGATTAGGTGACAGGTACTAGGGCTGGGAAGATCAGGTATATTTTTTGGATGGTGTAAGTATGGCTGACTTCCAGCTTCTCTAAATTCCTAAATTTACCCTCAAATTGACCAAATTTCGCTCTCAGCTCGTGGTTGAAGCTGTCAAATTAATTTTGGCTGGACAAATTGGTGTTTAGGTGACAGGTACGAGGGCTAGGAAGATCAGGTGTATTTTTTGGATGGTCTAAGTATGGCTGTCTTCCAGCTTCTCGTAAATTTACTATCAAATTGATCAAATTTCGCTCTCAGGTCGTGGCTGAAGCTGTTAAATTAATTTTGGCTGGCAAAATGTGTTTAAGTTAGGTAACAGATACTAAATCGGGGAAAGTCAAATATATTTTTTAAATAGTCTACCTATGATTTTGGATCTTCTAGTAAGTTATCCCCAAAATGGCCAAATTTCACTGTCAACTCCTGTTTAAAGCCTTTAATTTAATGTTGCTTGGTCAAATTGGTGTTTAGGTTACAGATGCTAGGTCGGAGAAAGTCAAGTATATTTTTTGGATAGTTTACCTGTGATGTTGGCTCTGCTACTTAGCTATCCCCAAAATGACCAAATTTCACTGTCAGTTCCTGTTTGAAGCCTTTAATTTAATTTTGTCTGGTCAAATTAGTGTTTAGGTGACAGATACTAGGTCGGGAAACATCAAGTATAATTTTTGAATATCCTAGCTGTCCTAATTAAAATCAAACTAGACAAATATTTATTTTAATGCTATAACCCTTGATTTTGCCTGTTCCAGCCAACAATTAGTGATTGTCAAGGATATACGATTTCATATCCTGATATTGTCGACGTTGGCATATTTCGAATATTTTCCACCACGTCGAGATAATCTCAATATCATATTTCATTTTGGCCAGGTGGAGAATCTAACTGGTAGAGAACGACTAAACCTTGATTGAGGACGCCGAAATGACAATTTACAGATACCTTTACATGTGACTGTATGGGAGAGGTTTTTCTCGTTATATCTATATATTTCCGCCTTAGACGGTTAGTTTTAGTGTGTACTATATTTAGGCTTCGATACACCTGTCAACATTTTCATAATGTATCCTTAATATCCAGTGTGCTGCACCGTAGCAACTATATACATGCGTTAAAAGGTTGAAAGATTTTTGTGGTTAGTGTCAAAATATTTTCCGTACCAGGAAATATTTGAAAATCTGCCGCAAAGCCTGTTAATATTTGACGTATCATTTTTCAGGCTTTCGAGTGTTATTATCTTTTCTGTCTCAAGCATATTTTTTAAATCCACATGATTATTAATTGTTAAATTCGTTATGACATGGTAAATTGCTATGTACCCTTTCGCATAAGAGATACAGCTTTTAAATGGCAGCCGAAAAATAAATAAAATCAGGGTTGGCCGTTAGGCTTTGTTTTGAGTCTGCACTAATTTCGGTCAGACAAATTGGAAATTATATACTCCTGGGGTCTATAACGTCTACACTTTTTTAATTGCTGTAAAACGACATATTGATCCATGAGGTAACATTACATCTCAGTTTGCTTGACTTCAAAGGGTTGTGCATAGGGGACATTATGCAAGTTTAAGGAAAGTGAAATGTCACTCAAGTATTCGACCCCTGAACATTCTCATACGCATTACATCACGGTTTTGTGATAAAGTTAAAAGCAGGGAAACATGATTAGAGATAATCTATCAAGTAGTTTCAAAAATTTTTTCTAATCTTAAATGTAAATTTTTTTCATGCAAAAAGGTTCATGTTCCCACTACAGTTCTTTCGACAGTAACAGCCAATGACATGTTTCCAGTACATTAAGCAAATAAATGCATTTTTCAAAGCAAAATCATTGTCGCAACGCATTCACCTCGGTAATTTGTGTAAGAACATTTTTCACGTATAAATTTATTTCACACATGCAATTAAACACGCTTTATCTAACGTATTCTTTCCTCGGGGGTTTCTTTTTCATGCCCTTAGAGGGTATTTTTTGCCTGATAGAATATTTAGCATCATCGCGAACCCTTGGTGTTCGCTTTGCTTCGGTATTGTTGCACGTTATTATTGTTGATAGCTTTAAGAGCAATAACCATAAAATAATTTTATATTTTAGGAGGAAAATAAAGAGATAGCTTTAGGAACGTCCAAACTTAATTATCTAGACCCGCGTATCACTGTGCAGTGGTAAGTTGTAACTTAATATTTTTATATTAAAATCGCATAATTGACTGGAATCTTCAGTCGCTGAACTTTATATACCGGGCCCCCTAGCTCGGAATCAGCGGTGGTCAATTTTGTCAAGAGAAACTGTTTAAAATTGGTCGTAAATGTTTCTAAAACGGCTTTGGTGGAGAAAACGACTTTGACGCAAATTTTTACAAAATTTACGAAATTTTTGGGTTCAAGAGGAATTTACGAAACTTTTAGTACTAATTTTTATAAAGTTTTATGTCGGTTGGGGAATTTTTTTATCGATTGGAAACAAAAACTTTTGCCAAAAACCGTTGAACCGGAGAAGCCCAAATTTTGAAAGATGGCACCTTAAAAGGCCGGGGTACTCCAGCCCCCTTCTCCCAATTTGGAAAGCCTATATTGAAATATTTAGCTTACCCTGATCCTACTTCAGACGCCGTAAAGCTTTAATGCGCATAAGTTTTATGGTCGCAAGTTTTTTCGAATGTTATAACGTGGTTATTGATTCTTAAATTATATTATTGTAAACGTGGGACCCGTACATGTAAACATCAGTGCTACGATGGGTTTCGTTAGTGGGATCAACTCAGTGCAATTGTTTTTTTTTTTTCGTAAAAAATATTTGGAACGGATCGAGCCAAGCGAGTGGAGTCTGCACCGAGAGCGCAAGTCTGAAAATGTTGAAAACGCGAACAACGCATCGAAACACGTCAAAAACGGAGACCGTTACCAGAATCGGCTCATCGAGATCTACAACGTTGCTGACCACGACTCTTTTGTGGTTATAAAGCACGCTAGATACCATGGTTTTGTTATCTAGAGATCCAACTTGGATATATTATACCTTTTTTGGCGTTAAAAGGGTTTAAGTTCGACGTACCCGATTTCCGAAACGTAGTGTGTTTTAATTTGCTTTGTTATTAGAACAGTGGAGATTGTATGTTGCAGGGGTGAAATCTTTTAAATTCCGTCTGTGTGTGTGTGATCGGCCATAACTCAGGAACGATTTAAGCGATTTTCATATTCCTGGGCTCATTCGAACCGGCATAGTCGATTTATCGTGTACATCTGTGTACATCCCCGAGCATTTTTGATGTCTGGTCTGGTTCCGGGGTCAGGGGTCAAAATGCGGTTTTTGACCCCATTTTAGTATCCTTAAAGGAATCAATGTTATTTGTATCTTAATTTTCGAATTTTTTCTCTGGTTTATTTCATAGTAACATGATAAATACCGATGCCTCTTTTTTTCGATTAGGGCTCCGGTTCTGGATTTATGGGGTTTGAAGTACGGGGTTATGGCGCCCCAGTGGTTCCTCAACCCAAAATTTTTAAATTTGTTCTGACGGCTTGGGCGACTGATAAGTTTTACCTGGGGGTTTTCGGGTATGGAAAACTCATTGCCGGTGCTGCCTTTCCTCTGTGACCCATGGTCCTGTAAGTGCGGAGATATGACGTTCCATGGTTTGGGGTCAGGGTCAAAATATGGGTTTTTACCGCATTTTAGTACCCTTCACGGAAGCAAAGTTATTTTAATCTTAACTTTCGAACTTTTGTCTCTAGTTGGTTTTATTACATAGTAAAATGATAAATGCCGAGGGCCGCTTTTTTGTTTTTCGTCTAAGGCCCTGGTTCTAGAGTTATAGGGTTTCAGGTATGGTGCCACAATGGTTCCTGACCCAAAATTCGAAAATTTGTTCTGACGTTTTGGGCGGCTGAAAAGTTTCACTTGGAGGTTTTCGGGCATGGGAAATTCATTGCCGATGTTGGTTTTGCGCTATGAATCATGAGTACGGGTGTATGGCGTCTCCAAGGTTCTGGGTCATAGAACAAAATAAAAGTTTTTTTCACCCCATTTTAGTACCCTTCACAGAAGCAAGGTCATTTTTGTCTTAAGTTTCGAATTTTTTCTGATTATTTTTATTTCATAGTAAAAGATAAATGCCGATGCCTCTTTTTTGTTTTTCGATTAAAGCTCCGGTTCTAGAGCTATGGAGTTTGAGGTATGGTGCCCCAATGGTTCCCCGTCCCAAAATTCGAAAATTTGTGCTGACGTACTAGGCGACTGAAAAGTTTTACTTGGGGGTTTGCCGTGTTGGTTTGCTCTGTAACCCATGAGTACGGGCTATGGCGCCCCCAAGGTTCATGACCCAAAATTCCCAATGTTATCGAGACGTCCTGTGAGGCGCTGGGGGTTTTCGGGCATGGGAAGCTTGTTGCCGGTGTTAGTTTTGTTCGAACTAGTACGGTATTGTGTGATATCCACATATAGCATATCGACGTATGCTATCGAGAGCTGATTGGCTGTGTACGCAAAAGGCGTAGGTGTACATATGTTTCACTACGTTCTGCAATCTCGATAGAGATACTAGTGTATTTCGTACAGGGCATCAAGAATTGTCTATATAAGTTTTCGGTAGACTGAATACGATGGTTTAGTTATCTAGGGTGCAACACGAGTGCTGTATGCTTTTCACACGTTTGCATTGGGTTTAGGGAAGTAGGTAGTTTGGCTGTATTGCGTAGAGAGAACCAAGAATAACCTATGTTTTTAATCCAATTGCATTCAGCGTTTTTAAATATATATTGCGCGGAATTTTAACACTCGTGTAACTACAATAAGTCGGGTGTGGATTTGTATTACGACAATATCGATTCTTTTCATTTAAGGGCATTAAGTGGTTGATTTCTTCTGAATATGTTTTCATTTGAGACATACGTCTTAATATTTCTATGTAAATGATTATTGTAGTAGTAATGTACATATAGTCGCGGCCAAAAATAAGTGCAATCGGTAACGATCGAAATCTCAATCAATCTAAATTTCGTTTAATTGGAATCGCTCGATATTTCGTTTCGAGTATTGCACATATTTATGTCCGTGATTGTATGTATCTGACTTGTCCCTAGTGGTGGGATTGGTTGACACACATTTTCCAAATCCCCCATGTTCTTGAGATATCCTCCATGTCCGTCCCGCCCCCACTCGGCCGAAACCCCCATGTTCAACTAAATCCAAAAAATTTGTCTCAAAATTTATGTTTTTCGTATACAAAATGTTCTGCCACCGTTCTTAATGTTAAAATTTAGTATTTTTAAGCAAAATTTACCCCTCCCCCTACTTGGAAATCTCCCCCGTCCATGAACATGGGGCTCCCGAAGTCCCCCACTTTTCGGAGGGTTGTGGGCAGGCTAGTGTATCATAGGGATTTGTGGCTCAGATATTAAGGGTCATTGATAACATGATGGTATATATAATTAAAAATTACATCTTTAGTATTTGTAGGTTTTTGGTGCTCTGCATACGATGGTTTGGTTATGTAGAAACCAGCACAAATACTTGATGCGTTGTCAGTTGTTCTCGCTAGGTTAAGTTTTTCAATGGTTTCAGAATTTCCTAATACACATTAAATGTAACCGGTCGCAGGTGATTACACAAAATGATAACATAAAAATAAAACCAAGCTTGCTTCGTTTCACCCTCGCATGCGAGATGCTAGTAATTATAGTTGATGTTAACTTTGTATCGACTGGAGTATATAACTCTCAAAATGCATCCAAAAATGCGTTACCTCCTTTGTCTTGTCTTTTCTAGCGCACTCCCTGGCTCGAGGAGATAATTTATCATTCGTTAATGGTAGATTAGCCACGCTTGTTGAGCTTTGGCTGCGTAATTAGCCAATGGATTTGAAGTAGTGGCGTTCTTTCATATTACCAGTCACAATTTTACAGCTAAATCTGCGTCAACGTGAACATCGTAAGAATGATTTATTCACTCCTACCTAGGTAATAAGCTGCGCTGTTATGAACTTCATTGTTAAACGGAAAGAATTTTGTTACTGCTCATTTTATTTTACACGTAATCCTTCGTTTCGATATCTCTGTGATTGCTTCAGGTGCCTCAAGTACAACGTCAATATTAACAAGGTGTACAACAAGACACAACGGGAGAAATTTCAGTGGGCACTGGATATGGTGTCGAAGGACTACGAGGATGGAAATGAATATGTGTTTTAGCAGTTTAGCTGCCGCAGCTATTATCATTAAATTCAGTCAGGAGTTTAGGTGCTTGATCGAAACACTATCAACTTGGCATCCGAAATTTAGTGTTGCTTGTACACCAGTCTCGTGCCGTTGTAAAGTTGTCACTAAGGAAGCCTAATTGGTTTCATGGCAGTGGGTGTGCTATTTTTAAAACTGTGCAGGACTTCGTGCTGTATTAGCTTGATGGGCTGCTTGTACGTGCACACAAAGGATCAACAAGAAAATGATACATTTTTGCTGATTCGATTCGAGCTAAGTGGAGCGCCTTCATTTTTACAATAACTTCATTCATAGTTCTTGTTGTGTCATTCCTTAATCCTTTCATGCGTTGTTAATATTTGCTGTGTATTTCAGTTAGCGTTCAACGACTATTGTTGCAACGGTGGATCGGTCGGGATTTTTGGGTTTCAGGCATCGCGCACTTTGCACAAGAGCGTTGTGGAGCTGAGTTGCTCGGCTGCTTAAAGAATTACATAAAAATGAGTGTACAACATACAAGACTAACAACTGAGTTACAAAATGTGCGGTGGCTGAATTGAAACACTAAACTAAATCGCGTTAGTGCTAATCTAAGCAAATCATGCGTAGCGTTGAACTCTATTTAGGTGTAAAAGATAACAGTGACTGTGTGTCTGTTGGCAAACCACGTAACTGAGTGGTTTGTGAAATTTTAAATTTTTTGTTTGCAAGAAAATCAAAAGTAAAAAAATCCTCACTTGTAAAATTATTATAGTTCAATTTAAAAATGATAGAATAGTGGATAAAGTTTAAAGTGGCACAATTGAGTTCGAAAAAATAAATGGTAGGTATGATTCGTTTTGGCACAGGAGAGTTGTCGAATTTTCAAAAAATCTTCAAAATTATTATATTACATATGCATATATATATATATATATATATATATATATATATATATAAATTTAGAGTTTTTAACAAAAATTTAAAAAGAATATGTTATGCACAAAAACATAACTGCTTAAGATTTGTAGTTACAACTAGATTGCGAAGGTAATATACCGACAAGAAGACGTATATATGTCATCGTCTTTGTGGTGTTCGAATGGTACTTATATCTTAATTTCACGATCGTTATGATTTATAATTAGTGGGATTCATAATATGCTTTTATTGACGCAGCATTGGCTACTGTATGAATAGGAATTATTGTTTTACAAACTGTTTTTTTGAGGCCCGTAACCGTAGCTCATTAAATTGAATTTTGTTGTTTTTATGTTATTTTTTACTCCTGTTTTGTGAAGTCAGTCATTTATTTATTTATCTGCTTTAAGCGGATGTTTTTGTGATTCATTTATCATAAAATTTAATTTAATATTACCTGAGCTGTTTGTAGAAGCCCTGCTTGTGTATCGCTTAGTTGGGATATTCTATCCTTAGCTGCAGTTCGTTTCTCGCTGCATATCGTGTACAATTTATTTCTACCCCGCACCATCCAGGGATTGAGGATATCTGCACGAAATGGGGCAGCGGGAAACGCACCGGGAACACCGCTTTAGGTATAACATACATAAACTGAAAAGTGACGTATCCTTCAATAAAATATCAGAACTTATACAGTTTACCATATCTGTGCAAAATAACACTCGACCACGAGCATATTTTTATAAAATAAGTTCAGAGTCGACCAAAATATTTGACGGTAATTTGAGTTATTTTATTCATAGTGAGACGCTTTTGTCGAGAATAGATTTAGTACTCAATAATGCAGCGTACGATTTAATGAAATGTTAATTTGTCTGCACCAGCTTTCTAGCAGCGTGCAGCTTTTGACCATTAAAATGTTTCTGAAAAGTAGTGCAGAATTCATAGCAGGTGTTATTTTGCAGGCATAGTTTCTATTGATGTTTTAGACCGTTGTGCTGGAGTTGTTAGAACACGGTTTTCCTTGGTTAGGGTGGATTGGTTTCCAAGAATCGTTTCACATCCAGACGAATGTTAAACCATAGTGTTACGCAATAAGGTTTATTGTAGCTGGCTGCTTGATCGAAATAATATTTTAAATTAATTATATTTTACAAGAGTAGTGGCGAAGAGTAAAATATAGCGTTTGAAATAATAGTAATTTTCGTAACAGTTTTGATTTATAATGTCACAAAAGGTACATAGATGAAAAGTTGTGTCTGACCGTTTAACTCTTCCAATACAGAATAAAAACAAGGCTTTGTTTTCAGGTTTTAACACAGAAAACTAGTACAATCTTTTGAGGTAAAAACTAAATCATGTTTTGCTAATTTTTTTACAGTATTTCGCCAGGCTGTTAATTCGACGTTCTTTTATATTACGGTATATCATAACGCCGGATAGCCCTAATTTATGCTTCAGACTGGAAGATGCCTATTTCAGGAGCGTTCCACCAAGGGTGTTCCACGGCCGCTTGGATTTAAAATGGGTTTTACATACTGTTTATCGGCGATTTAAGAAGTCACCGGGTTATCGCTTTCAATTCTGTATCACAGGGATAAAAGTGTCCTGGATCGCATGCCTAGTCCTCGTGTGGAAATGCGAAATTCGAAAGTGAATTACATTTGTAAAGATCTTTGGCCAAAGTAATCCTGGGGTGGTGGGGTGTAAGGTTAAAGCATGCCATGTCGTTTTCGATACATCCTATGCATAGGTCTTTATGAGACATAATTTAAGCCTACTTCTGGGAGCTCTTCCCCCACCCAAAACCGCGCACTAAGTTATTCCTTTTTCTAACGTTATAACTAGGCATCAACCGACCCTTTTTCTAACGGTATAACTAGGCATCAACCGACATTCCGGTTCCTGTGGAAATTGTGTTACGGTTACTGCCCCGGCAAAAAGCAAAATCATACTGGAATAGGGTTTCCGGTTTAAAATTATTTTATAATCACATTTTTGCCCCAACAGTGGTTCAAAAATGCGTTATATATACAAAATGGTGAAGCTCCAAAACAAAGGAAAATTCAGAAAATTATGTGAAACGTAAGTAGGACAAATAATTACAGCAGGAAATATTCATGTTGACCCTATAGGAATTGTTCATCTTCAGCTTATGATAATGAACTGTATTTATTAAAATTGTCCTAAGCAGTATCACATTTTGTATCATTTATAGCATTGCAAGATGACATTTCAGCATGGCTTGAGCTGTATTATTTTTGAGCCGTTTAAATTATTTTCAAGTTTTTTGCGAAATAACATATGTCTATTAAAGGGAAGCGATTAAAATACACACTACATTCATTTCTTCATTTTTGTTTTACTGTAATTTTCGCAGACCAGGCACTGAAATTGAACTCTGAGGCATTGAACGTAAGAAGTGAAGTTTATTTGCGAATGCAATTCGCCCTCTGTACTTGAACACCAATCGCGAACATTTTCAAATTATAATGTATGGAATATGAAACAGACTAATTTCTGTTCCTTAATGGAGAAATGAAATTTGTGTTCAGTGAACAACTGAATAGCAATTGCTTTTTGACAAAAAAAGATGGTAAGGGCCGCAGCGTAAGTTTACTCATGCAGTACACAGCTACTTATCGTCTACCACCTCAAGAATATAGTTAAGGATGTGAAACTATTTATAATGCAGGACAGAATTGCTCCAGTTGGAGCGACATTCATATATATGTTCAACAGTACATGACCAAACTACCTCGCCTAACGTCCAACTTTAAATTATGTTTAGCCTCATCACGTGTACATTAACTTTTGATGATGATAGCCGATTCAGTTCTGTTAAATTACATAGTTCTGGTGTGATTTTAGTTTTAGGAAAATTGTTGAAATGTGCAAATTTAGTACATGTGCGGTTTGTTGCCCACCGGAAAATTTATGTTTCATTAGTGTTGTGCGTTCGAGTTCTAACCGACAGTTAATTTTCTGTTTGGCACTATTTGGAATTCTGAAGAGCATGCGCCAGGATTATAGGACTGTGTGAAAGTATGTACTGCATCCAAGGGCAGCATTCTATAGCAGCAAAGATTTTTTGATTAATGCGCTTAATTAATAAGACTTAGTTGCGCACTGAGATTTATAATTTGTAAATATGGATGACCTTGTCCCGGTATTTATATTTAGTATTTATACTAGATGTGTATGTACATCGCTTGTATGTTATAAATGCATGCAGTTAGTTGCTAAAAAGATTGTGACGGAACTAATGGGGGTGAAAAAGAGCCAAATTTTCAGCCTCACCTTTTAATCTGTGAACATTTTCCGGCTCGGCTGTGACTGCCAGATTTTAGGTCCGGTTCGCTCGGCTCGGCGGTTCCTGCATAAATACAGGCTTGCTCTCAGTCTTCTAATGATAAAATTTTGCGCTTCTAAGGAGAACGATAAAACGACTTGCTTTTGGAACTCTTAAAAGCCCAGTCTAGGTCATCTTTTTGGTCCTAGCGGTTGGCTGACTATTTGTACTATGCACCAACAATTACAGTATGTTCGTTGCTTTAGAAAAGCTTTTAAGAGTCGACCACAGCTTTTCCGGATACCGTAGGCTCGGATCTAGCAGATACACGGGTCTTTTCTTTTAGTCCCCCAGCCCGAATTTGGTCAGTTTTGAAGATACAAAGCCGATTTTGGTGCCACTTGGTTCAGCTCGATGAGGCGGTTCAGAAAATGCTTATTTTACCCACACCGCTGACAATTTTTTTCGATTTTTTGAGGTCCCAATCGTCCTCTTGGGAACCCAAAAATTTTTTTTCTTCATATCATGTCATGGTAGACTCGGATTGATGACCAGAAATCTACTGGTGTATAATTTATTGAAATGTAACTTTGAGCTGCTGAAATTAAAATGCAGTCTCTCTCCGTTCTCGATATACTAAGCCTTAGTCTTAGGCTAACGTCCTTATAACAGACATACACTAAGCCAAGTAGGGGGCTGCCGCCCCCGAGCCACCCACTCTAAGATGTTCTTTTTTCTAACGTTATAACGTACCCCCCTCAGGATTACTTGGGTCCTCATAACTTTCTAGTGATGGCGTAGATTTCAATTAACTACACAACAGTAGATTTTTCTCATCAAGATGAGTCGAACGGTACCAACATGACCATGTTCCGAAGAAAAATTTTGGGTTCAAAAGAGTCCCATAAGGACATAAACGTGCATTATATATACATACATATAATATATGCATATAAATATAACATGCATGATGACGCTCCGCGGTCTCGCGGGGTAGAGGCGCTCGGGCCGATGTCCTCGAAGGGGTGATGAACAATGATGACACAATGACCCCTCCCCGCGACTAATTTTAGCCGATTATACCCCCATTTTGCTAATTTTCACACTATTTACCACATTTTGCAAAAATCTCCCGCACCCTGTCACGGTGGAGAATATGTGTGGAACATCAGGGCCTCTGGGGAGTGGAACGCCCTGCATGCTTCGGCATGTATTATGTATATATAATTATCTCTATGGCAACAAACTTGTTACAGCGCTGATTTATTTTGTTTGGTTGACTGTGCTGGCTCATCACTTTGAGTAAAAATTTTCTGCACGGTTTTAAGTGAGCGCCATATGTTTCCTGTTCTGTTTTAGGAATAGTTCACCTGTGTCTTTGGTTATTTCAGCTCGGAATTTGTTAACATTCAAGGTACAGTGATAAGCACGGTACCATTCCATTACGTGGCTCGGGATGTGCCCATCTGGGTTATATTTTTGATAAAACATTCAACCAATTTACGTAACTCTTGAATGAGGTTTACAATAACAAAGTTTTATCAGAACGTAAGATCGTGTGTTGCAGAGGTGAAATCTTTTAAATTTAGTGTGTATGTATGTATGGTCGGCCATAACTTGGGATGACTTTGCCGGTTTTTCATGGTCTTTGGAACCGGCATAGGCGATTTACACGAGCGTATAGGAGATGCGCCTAAAGTGCGTCAGGAAAAAAATAGTTCAAACTTCAGCTAAAATATTAGACTAGTAAGGGTTTTATGCGCAAAATTTGAACTGCTACTTGCTCGGACACTTTTCTGCTATCCTGCAAGAAATATCTCCCGTGCCTAGTACTTTGGCCCACAAACTGATCAAAAGCTCGGGGAAATCTTTCTTTGACGCGCATTAGTACATCTACCCTAATGTGCGTTACCCATGTCTTAATGTGCGTCAGTCAGTTCCTATTCTGCGTCAGAAGAATATATCAAGTCCTAATATCACGCATTGTATTGAAATTTCAGTTGAAAGAATTATAACATGTCCAACTCTTATAAAAGTCCCTTAATATGACTTGTATGGTTTTTCCACTAGGAAGACATTGTTTCTAGCATGCCGTATGCAGATCTTGTCAGTTCGATATTATCCGATCTTATTTACAAGAAATAACCTATAGCGTACTAGGACCAGTTCTGGCCCTAAGGGATCCCAGCTGCACCACTCTCGATATTCACCGTGGTGCCCGGACAACCCCGGCTTACACGACTCCCTGGTGGACCCTAGTCTGACCGATGGGAATCGCTTAGCTTAGCAGGCTGCCGGCGGGTTTACCAGGGTGTTCGGCCTGGCCCCTATGATGGCCCACGTGTCCAGCGGTATGCAGGTCCCCCTGAGGGAGGGTCATCCCCTAAGCCTGCTCACAGGTAATAAGGCTGACCCGTCATTCCCTCTATTTCTGTGATTACATCTTATGTATTATGCAAGGATGTAAAATTTGCCTATCCGTAGGGCATGTTCGCGAGAGGCTCCGTTGAGCCGCGTGATGGTTGCCTAAACCTTAGGCCCTTGTTGGGCAGAGGCGCGTTTGTGTCGCCTTAGTTCCACGTAGGGCTGGACACACTAAACCTACTCGGGCCTATATGTATAGAAATATTCGGGAACATGGAGGGACGTGGGTTTTACGAAAGCTAAGATCAAACAACTTTGAGAACCTCCGTGGGGGTCGTACACTTTTCTTGAAGCAGGGTGCCGGATTTAAATTAAACTAGTTCGTCTAATAAAATCACACGCAAAGCTTTTATTCTGTGGTTTTCCCTTTTTTGACTAAATATAAAACGCAATCATGAAACGGAAATATCACTCAATTGAGTGTACATAAAAGTATGCTTATATGTATATACAACGCGGTGGATTCCGAGTTCCGGGCCCCACTGTACCTACGTAATAAAACCCCGTACCGCGAACCAACCTTTCGCTCTTTATTTCTTTGTGTGACGAGAAACGATCTTAGCCGACCTCCATCGATTAACAACCCTGCTTGGGATGACGAAATTATGTTCTGTGAGCTCCGTTTGGGCTCTTAGAAACGCGGAACCCCACAACCCGAAGTTGCTAGCAGAGCCTTAGCGTTAGACTTACCCCCACGTCGGTTCTGTAGGACTCTGCTACTATTTTTAACCCTAAATTTTTCTGAATCGTCTAGTTCGATCGCAAAGCGTGGGCGCAGCACTTACGGGAGCACAGGGCCTCCGACGGACACCCCAGCACCCCCAAGGGCTGCCCCTGTTCCTATGCCTAGTCGAGGAAATTTAAAAACTATGATACGCCTCGGGCGGGCCTCTTCCACGCGTCTGCAGGTCGAAGAGTCCAACCGAGCCAAACATGCTTCTCCAGATTTTCGATGCCCAAACTTCGTTCCGATCGTGCTGTTTCACCAGGGCAAATATCAAACTGTTCAGCCTAGAAATCACTATTACTCGTAATCGAAAATTTTGAAGCCAACTGAATGAGAAAACTAAACACTTTGAAACAGTACACCCACTAGGCGTCCACATTAGACTCTACCCAGTGGCCGGGGAACCAGTCGAGCACGGGACAGCTTTTGGGTTCCGATTTATCCGAAGTCTATCAGTCCTAAATTTTCGTGAGCGGGTGCGACACTTCCGGGGGCCCGGGGCATCCATCAGACGCCCCACCGCCCACAAGGGCCGTCCCTTGGCTGAAAGATAAACTACGAGATTCGTAAATTGAAGGGCCGCGAGTGGAACTTTTCCGCACGTCTGCATACCGAAGAGTCCACCCGGGCAAGAAGCAAGCGAAAAGCAAGGGAAAAATCGAAAAGACCAAGAAAACCACGGCGACAACCGCCGTCAAAACACGTCAAATTTTTCGAGTGAACAGCTCGACTGGTCCCGCATTACAGAATGGGCCGGCTCTTTTATACCCTGTACTTACCCCCCCTTTTTGCTTTTCCTTGTCCCTATATAGTCACCGCAGTCGCTCAAAACATTTAAAATTTCAAAATCGCCGTCGACAACGTACATATCTCGCCTATCTGTTCGCATAAACATACATATAAACAAAACGACAAGCTATAGAACAACGATAGCGACACTAATAATAACGGCCCATAGTGGGCTCTCGCTGCTGGGCTGATCTACACAGACGAAAACAGAACTTGGCCGAACAGTGTCAACAAAAAAGCGTCAACACGTAAACCTCGCGCTGGTCGGCGCGAGAAAAATTCTAGGACAAAATATAACGGCGCTCAGGGCGCCGTTTTCTCATAGGGATATCGGCACATTTTTGCCGATATCTCAGGATCTAAAAACAGTAGGCGGTCGGGGGCAGGACCAGAATCATGCCCTGGCAGACCGGCCACTGGTGAAAATTTGAGATTTAATGTATCTCCCATAAGAGGCCCGTTAGAGGCCGTTTTAAGCGTAGGAAACCCAAAATTTTGATCTCCCGTTCGAGTTTAGGGGATCCTGAGCGGACCCGTGGGGGTGGGCGGCCCCGGTTTTCAGCCAAACGATTAGGGTGGGACCCAATAAGTGTCCCGGGCCCCAAAAATCGGAGAGTTTTGGTTATTTTAAGTAAGCTTTTGGGCTTAGAAAATTGGAGGCTTAAGCGCCTGTTTGGGGATCCGTAAGTATTTAGGGGATCCAAATTTTTAGACCCGCCAGGACAATTTGACACCCCTAGGAAGTCCTTAAGATAGTTCAGTCACCCCTATTCCCCTAAGTTCAGTAGAAAACCCGAAATTTGACTTTTAGTAGCCCACCCTAAAATTGTACCCTAGGGATTTCGCGTCCCGTGATGTTCGCTGTCACCTTTTTGTAAAGCTGAAAATACCTTGTAATCTCAAAATGATCGACTACTCTGTCTACTTCCCATATAAATACATACACATATGTATACGAAATAGGTATCAATGCACGCAGATATGAACGATTAAATTTAATACCATGGCGTGTGCGCTGGGATCGGCCCAGGGTGACCAGTTTTCGCGCACCACCAAGAATCCCTGTGACATCCGTTGGTCCACCGGCCTCTCCGAACGCACACCCGTTATACGCAACAAGTACACTAATATATATATACATAAAACAATTTATGCACGAGTCATTCCATCCATCATTTTCAAGAGGATCGACCGGACACCCCTAATAGTTGCTTTGTCCTTCATGATCTGGTGCCAAAATCACCCCGGGCACCTTCGGGCGGTGGAGTGTGACCTTACAAATACAGTATAAACGAGGTACAATTGTTTATTTTTATAACTACGGTAATAACACTACGCAGTTATCATTTTACAAGGAGGTCACACTCCACTGGTATCCGGTCGTCCGTTTCCCTTGTTCCCTACGAAATTTGCCACGTTTCAAGCGTTTATTCCTTTTCATAAAATTGGGCTGTTACATCTCTTAAAATTTTTTGGATTTATTAGACTCCTTACTTAGGGTAAGAGTGTAAATCTAGTAAGAAGATGAATTTGTGTGAAATTTCACCGTTAAATCCGCAGATGTACAGCCCGTTATTCGATTTAGCTTGAAAAGTTTACCGATTGTTATGAAATTCACATAGAATTTCCAAAGGTTTTAAAATTATGCATGAAAATTTGAGAAAATTTGCGGAAAATTTGGGGAAAATTTGCCAGATTTTCAGAATTTGTTAACATTTGGTAAATATTCGATAAATTTTTGTAAAATTTGATAAGTTTCAGTAAATATTCGATAAATTTTAGTAAAAATTCCAGTAAAAGGTTATAAATTTCAGGGCAGAAGGGCGACTTGGTGTTATCCGATATCCTTGTGTACGCAAGAAACGTGAAAAACGTCGCCCCTTCCCCTTCTCCCTTATTTTCCGGAAATTTTCTAAGTTTTCCCTTATGGGCTAAATTATCAAAATGAGGTCTGAATTTCTGTGAAATTTTCCTTTTGTTATTTCCACGTTGCTTCCCCACGTTGCTTCCCCAATTCATTACATTTTCATAAATTGTTCGTATAATTCATCGTGTTTCAATAACATTTGATATATATAATGACATTTGTCTTGGCACGTACCTCCAAGAGGGTTGATTGGATTGGTCCCTCCCAGGAAAGGGTCCGGACTGCCAGGGTGCCTGACCCAGGAGTTCCTGAAAATCGCCAAAATTTTCTAAGGTTTCTGTAGACTTTGTAGGGAGAAAAATCGATTCCGTATTTCATGAGTTTCGGGGCTAGGTTGGCTTAGTTTAGGTTGTTTTATACTATTAGTGCTTCCGACTAAACCAGCTTCGAACACTGTTTCCTTAGAAATTTTGCATCGCTCAGTTCCGCGCGCTTTTGCTGCCGCTCGCTACCACTAGACCTAGTTGGGACTCCTTCGTAATTTCCGGTTTGCCCTCGCAATAACCTATCCTCTTACAGTGTGGTCCTCGCTTTACTTCCATGCGTTTAGCATAGCCCTCAATGCATTAAGCGCCTTAGCTCGGCATCCCTAACTAAACGGCTCACCCACTCATGCAAGGTCCGCCGACAATACTGCGACACCATCGGCTCGTCAAACTGTGGTCTTTCTTGCCACTCCATGCGTGGCTCGTCCCGTTCCCACGCGTCTGCACTGTGGAACGCGACCGGCAAGGAAGGCGTGTACACATTGTGGAAGGTGTCGTGCTGCCGTCGGTGGTTGGCCATGAGCTGCCTGAGTTCGGGCGTCCATGACAAAGCGTCCTGGTTGGTGGCGACCTATCGGGGTGCCGGTGGCGCTATAACGATAGCGGTGGTAGGTGCAACTCGGCGAGAAAGTACACCCAGGTGCCGCTTGAATTTTCGAAAGGCGGCGTTCGGCAAGGCGGCGTGGAGCTGCTCCATGCGGTAGACGTATTGGAATCCGCCGAGTATGACTAAACAGCTGGTCTGCGGGGTTAAGATGGCATTGGCCAACTGCAGCAAACGTACCATGGTGGAACCTGGCCATCCGTTGACGATCCATTTATTTTCGGTGGCCATCTCTAGGATCGGCAGCGCTAGAGCGTCACCTACTATAATCGTCCGAGGCCAACGAACGTGGCCGTTGGTACGGTAATCCCGTACTTCCTCGAGTAATCTGCCCATGACGTTGTGGCAGCGCGTCGGGGCTTCCTGCTGCTGTAGCTGCGGATTTGCGCGCCCGACGCCCCAGAAAGTGTCCGTGGTGACTTCCAACAGTTGTTGGTTGTCCGTGAGCCGTAGGATCCGCGCATATTCCGGTATGGCGAATTTACTGAGCAGGATTGGCCGCATGATATGTTCGAGGAGCGGCTTGAGACGGGCTTGGGTGACACCGTCAATGAGCTCGTTGTTTAGCTCTCGTGCTCGTGTCTTGAGCTGTAGCGGAGTACCGGTCATGAGTAGCAGTTCCCGGACGGCATCAGTCAGTTCCAGCAGCGAGAGCACCTGCACTTAATAGTGTTTCTCGACGGTCGACAAGGTGTTGCCGTCATGTGCGAATGGGGTTGGTGCCTCGTGCATATTTGACAATTCCGGCCATTCGGTACCGTGGGATAAGAATGCCACGTATGGCTTGGTGAAGTCCACGCGGTAGGTCGGGATTGCCGGAAGCTGGAACCAGGTTGATTCTGGTGGGGCGAATGGCCCACTCACCGATACGCGTCCGCTGGATCGCCTCCGAGTCTGCTCGGCTTCGTCGCTGCGTAGGGGTTGCGAGGTGCTGGCCATCTGCAAGAATAAACTCAAATAAATATCCGGGTTGTCGTTGCGTGGGGTTTCTCTATTTCGCTAAACGCTCGCTGGCTAGCTCTTTCTACTCTGCTCTACCTTCGCGTTGCCTTTTAGCTGCTACTCTGCGCGTCCCCTTTATTCTTCGAAATGGTCACTTATCCCCCTTTTCGATTGGATTGGTACGGCCTTATTCCTGCCAGGGTTCGGTTTGGTTATATAAGTGGGCCTCGCCCATACGCCAAAACATATCAGTGCGCCGGATTAGTTCTTCGGTCCAGTCGCACAGCTGTGGCCAGAACCGCGGGGAGACCACTGGCTCGGGCCACCGTTGAAACTCCTCGCCTTTGTTAAATCGCCCGATGGAGTCCCATGCCTCTATACATTCAGCGCCGCGGGCCACTTGGACATGATGACGCTCATAAGCGCCTGGTGACCATCCACCATCCTGGTTCTTCGTTCGGTCAGTTCGTCGAACCACACCGTACTGTCGGCCCTGAAGTCGTCCCAGTGTGGCGCCGGTCCGGTGATAACAACGGCCGAGTCTGCCCGGAGCCGTTGCTCGAGAACCATCAGGTGGCGCTTTATCCGCTTGAGGTAGGCGCCTGGCGAGAATGCCTTGTTTGGCAGGTGCCAAACGTCCCGATAGCCGCGCATGATGACAACGCAATCCGTCTGCGGCGTCAGGAAAGCGTTCGCCCATTGGATCAACGAAATCATATTAAGTCCGGGCCGCACGAACGTGATGCGGTTGTGGTCGTCGGCCACGTGCAACAGTGGCAAGGCACGCTCGTCGCCGACAATGATGGTCCGCGGCCACCGCACGAAACGGTCGCGGTGGAACGACCGGATGTCGCACAGTAAATGTCCCAGCACGTTGTGGTACGCCGGTTGGTCGGCACCGCACTCGCTCCGGTGGACACCTGTGCCCCAGAAGTTGCCGAAGGTGTCGTTGAGGAGCGGCTTGTGGCCCGAATCGTACAGGTCATCCCAGTAGTCGAGGTCCTGGAATTTCGCCAGGAGGATTGGGCGCATGACGTGTAGCTGGTATGACCGCAGCCACCGTCGGGTGTTGGCTGGTAGCGTGCGGAGGAGGGCTACGCTGCGTAGTTTGACCTCCGTCGGCGACATCCGCCGGTCTAGCATGTGGGCGATCACCGTGACGAAGCCCAACAAGTCCAAAATCGTTATGTAGAAATGCTCGGTGGCGCTGCCGAGCTGGCGGCCATTATGTTTAAAGCCACCATGAAGATAATGTTCGTTGGCCAGCGTGGTTTGGTTGGATCGCTTGTACTCGACCGCATCCCAGAAGCGTGAGCTGCTCATGTGGCTTCGGGGAACGGCCGGGTAGCGGTGTCCATCACACACCCCAGGCTCGTGTAGTACGCCTTGCGGGAGTCGGGGCGCATGGAGATCGTTTTGGCTGTAGCTGCGGCGCATCTGAAATGAAGGAAGCTCTGGTAAGTTTACATAGTATGGATGAAAATTAGGTCTGCCTTAACTTTCACCCTTGTTCTGGGTTTTGTGGGATTTTGGGTTCTACCTCGGGGTACGTGCCGTTATGTCGGGTAGTTTAGTCCACCTGCGGGTCCGATTCGTCGGACTCAGATTCCTCATGGGGTGGTGGTCGAGGTACGCGCTGTCGCCAGGCGGCGGGGTGCAATTCTTGGCTAGAGCAATTCTTGGGTAGCGTGGGAACATGGCTGGTGGTAAAGTTCCGCCTGGAGCGCGTTCTCCCGTCAAAAATGGTCTTGGGGTCAATATTGGCGCGCTGGTCATTGAGGTTGTGACACTAGTGGATTGTGCGCGTGTGGCAGAAGCTAGTCTAGTTGAGGTTCCCGCAGTATCGGCAGTGGTTGTCTCTGGTTCCTGGAAAGTCACGCGTCTAGGCCTGCGTAAGGCGTCCTCTACTTCCTCGTACGATGCTGCGCCATACGGCCTAAAGATCCGGTCTCTAGCCTGTCGATATAAAAGGTGCCTGGTTGGGGCCGTTGCATGTGTGGTACTGAGTCGTATTATTCCTGAGGAGATGGTAGTGGCAGTGGTGCGTACCAACTCGGTAATGGTTACCGTGGACGGTCCCGGTTGTTCGCTGCTGGTGAACTGAATAGTTGAACCGCCTCGAGCCGACACTATTTGTTTCCGTTGGGTGGCCCGTCCGACAAGGCCCTTTCCTCGATCTTCTGGCGGTGCTCGCGTGCTCCGTTGCTTGCTCGGCAGTGCTCGAGTGCGAGGAGGGGTACTTAGTGTCAGTGCGCGACCCGTTCCTCTCCGAGGTGCTGGTGCTTCGCTGCCTGAACTTGCAAGTTTGAATTCGCTATATGAGTCAGAGGCTCCTGGTTGGGTGGTAGGTGTCCTAGAACCACTAATTGATGTTCCTAGTCCTGCCTGGCCATGTCGCTCGGCCGAAGATGGTTCCTGTGAGGTTTGGCTAGTCAATTCGTCGTCTGCTTCAGCTGCTCTCACGTCTACTGTCGTGCCCTCTCCGGAGGTCTCCGACAAGTAACTGGACATTGGTGACCCTAGAGGGGGCCGAGTCATGGGTGCCTCGCGAAAGACCCACTGATGAGGAGACATGGGCCTGTCAGCGGCTGCTGGTGGAGCACTATAAGGGCGCATTGTTGTATAGTCTCCTATGGTTTGAGTGGACATTTCCATTGGTACTCGTAGTCGCGAAGCCATGATATGTTCGGCCGGTCGTGATTGAAATAATGGGTGATCCTGCGCGGCGAGCATGATTGCGTAGCGTAGATCCCCTGATGTGTATGGTCCTGGTACTACGATTCCACTTGAAGCTCCGCGTGGCGTGGTGGATAGCGTGATATCTGCTGGGTAGAAATGTTGTCCCTCGAGTATTCCAACACCTACTGTTGGTACACCAAACGGGACTTCCTCGCTGGTAGCCACTATTCTTTCCATCGTTGTCACTGGCACTGTGTGTTGTCCGTACTCTACCTGCGTGTCTCGGCTACCAGGTTCTGGTATGTATGAGAAGGCCTCCTGACTAGTAACTTGCTCTTGTGCTATTCGTGGCCAGGTAGGTTCAATTTCCCTATCCAGATCAGTCAAGGGAATCCGGTTCCGGACCGTCCTTGGATTTTGGGCTTCGTAGTCGTCCGTCCGATGCTCAATATGTTCCATCGCAGCTTGCTCAGCTTCGATCTCTGCGTAGGTCCGACGGTATAAATTAGGGTCATTGGGATCACCCATTTCTATACTTTCCGTATCAGAACTATCACTGACTGCTGTTCTTACGGTGCGGATTGCTACTTCGTCTACCGGCTCTATCTCGGTGACGAAATCCCTATCAGCGATAATGCGTTGGGTTACCTCAGTTAGATCTCTCTCTAGCACGGAAGCGTGTACCTGCCCTAACCAATCTCCTACATTAGGTACTGGGTCTAATGCCCTAAAACATGGCTTGGTTCTATTAATGTGCACGACATGCGCCATGCCTTCTGGGATAGAATGTATTCGTACACGCATACATGGCGGGGTGATCCCCAATATTTCGTACGGTCCACACCATCGAGGCGTGAGCTTCCTGGATGTTCCTGGTGTAGTGTCGTGTCTATAAACCCAAACTAATTCTCCGGTATGATAGCGTGGTTCGCGAGCTCGCCTATCGTATCTTAATCGATTAAATTCTTGAGCGGCTTTCATTGATTGATAAGCACGCTCCCTAATAGAAGCCATCCAGCGCTGCGCGTTGGCCCTATAGGAATGTACTCCTGTGTATCCAGTAGCTGCATTTTGGGGGTCATATCCTCCATGTAACCTTGGGTAAAATCCATGCATCAGCAGGAATGGTGGGTATTTTGTTGCTGTATGTACCGAGGAGTTGTAGGCCATTATGCAAAATGGTAGGGACAAGTCCCATGAGTGGTGATCATCCTGTGGTACACTCACTCGTAACAAGTATAGTAGTGTCCTATTGAATCTTTCAATTTCGCCGTTTGCCTGGGGGTGATAAGCTAGACTCATGTGCCGAAATATTTGCATTTCCTGGCACAGCTCTTCGAACATGTGTGCAGTAAAAGCACCTCCTCTATCAGAATCGAGCTCCCTGGGAGCTCCGTACCTATTGACTACCTCATATAGGAATATATGGGCAGCTGTATGAGCATCCTGGTGCCTTATTGGCACTGCTATTGCAAATTTTGTAAACTGGTCTATGAATGCAATAACATAGCGATTGCCTGCCTGCGACCTGACTTGAATATCTAGTATGTCTACAAATACACGGTACATTGGTTGATTTGCCAACGGAACCCTACCCAATCCTGTGGTTATCCGAGTAATTGGGTCCTTCGCGGACTGGCATAGGGTGTATCGCCTGATCCATTGTTGTACGTGTTCGGACATACCTTTCCAATAATAGAACTGTTTCAATTTAGCTATAAGTCGGTCACGGCCAGGATGTCCTCCATATAAAGTATTGTGTTCGTGTTTGAGTATTTGCTGTACGAGCGTGATAGGGACGCATAACTTGTAATTTATATCTCCGGGTTGTAACGGATGCATGTATAGTATTTTGGTATCGGCGGCTAGTTCAAAATAGTGTGCCCGTATTTCAATTCTTAGCGCGCCCAACTCGGCCTTAGGCCGTGTTTTGTTATAGAGATACCACCAAATTGGACCCAGCTCCGGGTCATTTCGTTGTATATACGGTAAGAGCCGCACCAAATTGAAATTTGGGAGATCCGAAAAGAACGGCAAATATATGTTCTCATGAGTGTCTTGTGCGTCCTCAATTCGGACGGTTGGTAGTATCTCGGTTTCATAATGCATCATTAGTTTCATGAGCCTATCAAACTCTTGTTCGGCGAGCCTGAGGTCTGCCTTCAGAACCCGAGATAGTGGTCGTACGCACCGACATTACTAGAGTTTCTCCTGGATCCATCCTAATTGGGATAGAACCTAGCGTGGCTGCTTGCTCGGTCAGCGTGGCTGGTGGTACTGTGGCTGCTTGCGTGTCAGCGACTAATTGTGATGGGATTGCTTCGGGATTGGGTTGGCCTGGAGGAGCCATCGGGCTCCCTGTCATAGGGGTTGGCGCGCCTGTTGCAAGTGGGGTGACAGTGCGTACGGGACACGGCAGGTGCGATTGATCCCATGCTGCGCAGGTTGTTGGCGGGCGAGGTCCGGTGGGTCGTCCTCGACCCATCATAAGGACTTCGTACGTATCACCTAATTCCTCAACTACAGATGGGTCGTATCTAGGGTCGCGTGATAGAGCATCTGCATTGCTATTTTCCTTGCCTGATCTGTACAATATCTCGAATCCCCCAAACTCGAGTAATAGCTCACTTCGCCATTGAGATAGGCGTGAATTTCTGGGTGGTTTATCAAATAAAGTTTTAAGTGGTTTGTGGTCGGTCTCAACATGAAATTTTTGCCCCACGAGGTAATGCTTGAAGTGTAATGCGGCCCACCTAATAGCGAGAGCTTCGGTTTCTATTGCGGGGTACCTGCGTTGATAATCAAGGAGGGCCTTGCTAGCGTACGCAATTTGTTTAATTTCTTGCTTAGTTTTCTGGGACAACACTGCACCCATAGCATATCCGGAAGCGTCCGTTTGCAGGATAAACGGCTGTGTGAAATCAGGGTGAATTAGGACTGGTTCATCTAGTAGTGCTTGTTTCAATTTCTTAAAAGCTTCCTCACACCTAGGGATCCATTTGAATTCTGTGTCCTTACGTTTTAATTCATTCAATGGTTCGCAAATGTCCGAGTAATTTTGAATGAATTTATGATAGTACCCCACAAGCCCTAAGAAGCTTTGGAGATGTTTCAGCGTTTCTGGACGTTTGAATTCTTCTATGGCTATTGCCTTTTCTGGGTCTGGTTTAACACCTTCAGTGCTAATTATGTGTCCTAAGTATTTGAGGCTGCCTCGTCCGAAGTGGGATTTCGAGGGTTTGAGTTTTAAATTCGCCTTACGGAAACGATCGAAAACCCGAATCAAGTCTGCCAGATGGGCCTTGAATGATGGTGAGAAGACTAGTATGTCATCGATGTATATTAGGCATTTTTCCCACTCAAGTCCTTTCAAAATCATTGACATGCAGCGTTGAAAGGCGCCGGGGGATGAATTTAGACCAAACGGCAGGACATTATACTCGTACTGTCCATGTACGGTCACGAAAGATGTTTTATCTTTGGTCTCGGGATCTAATTCTAACTGCCAAAATCCTTTATTTAGGTCCAAACTGGACATTAGCTTCGTGTTCCTGAGACATCCTAGTATGTCATCTATGCGTGGCAGCGGGTACGCGTCTTGTTCTGCTACTGTGTTGACCTTCCGAAAATCGACACAGAGTCTGAGGGAGCCATCGCTCTTTGTCACATACACTATCGGAGATCCCCAAGGTGAACTCGATGGGGCTATGAGGCCTGCGTCTAGCATGCTGTTTAGTTCTTCCCTAAGTGGTTCGCGTAAAGAATGCGCCAGCCTATATGGTGCTTGCTTGATTGGCTTTGCATCCCCGGTTTCTATGCGATGTCGGTGTTCCGTGTATCGTCCAAGATCAAAATCATGTATGCTGAATACGTCTGCATTTTCAGCAATTGCGGTCTTCAGTTGTTTTAGTTCGAAAGGCGATAACAGTGTACTATCGAAATCTATTTTGCTCAACACGGTTTGAGCCCGTTCATGGTCAATGGAGCGCTTGCCTGCCTCGATGTGTTCAATGACCCAGTCAGGGTTGGTAGTGATATGGTTTAGCTGTTTAGCCTCCTTATGTTCCTCGTATCGTATTAGATTTTGATTGGTATCCTTAAGGAATTGTATAGTTGGGTTGCTCATGACCTCTATGTGCCCAATAGTTTGTCCTGAGTATATGGTGACCGGTGTGTTACCAAAATTGATTACTGCGATTGATATGGTTCGCTGACTTCTGAGCACCAATGCGTGTGCCATTGCGATATCAGTCAGTTCAGGACCGGGAACAAATAGAGCGGGTCCTACGCCTGTGTCGGCAATTTCGGGGATAGCGTTGATAAACGTTTCTGTGTTTGGTTCGATGGTGGTGAGCTTCCTGCACATCACTGCTATTAAGGGTGGGTCGTAGCGTTCTAGGCCTGCGAAGGGTATTTTGGCTTCTTCGCCGTCTATGCCAATTTCTAAACAGCGCTCGCGAAAATTTATGATGCATTTTGGCAGTTGCGATAAGAAATTTGTTCCTAAAATGCAATGGTACGGGGCGGTTTGGGTAACAAAGACTTCTGTCTGCACCTTGATAGGTCCAATTGATAAAGGTACACTTATGCTACCGTCCAGTGCTAACTCCTGTTTGGTAGCCGATACTATTCGTGTCGAGTCGTCTGGGCGGGGCTGAAGGCCTAGCTTATTTACCAAATGTTGTGATACGATAGAGACGTCCGCGCCTGTAGCGATCAACGTGAGTACCGGTGTCCGGTAAATGAAAGCGTTGGTGAGCAACGGTGCATCTATGTGGTGCATGGCATTAACTTGCCGGTGGTAAGATACTGTGCGATGTCCCCTCCGTTGTGCACGCTCGCATACTGCAAATAGTTCCGTAGGTTCCACCAGAACAACGTCCTCGTCCTCATTAGGGTTATTTAGTCGAGCCGATCGACGAGGGCTCAATGTCCGCAATTCCAGGTGTTCCGTGGAAATGGCTGGAGCTGAGACCGCGGGCCGAGCCGCGTCGGGAGTACCATACTCGTTTCCAGTTTTGATGTTCAATTCAAGTCTCGTTGGGTCGGTTTGACTGCATGGTCGTTGTCTCCACCAGCGCTGCACGCGTCCTTTTATGCATTTGGGGCAGAAGCCTGCCTTCTTCCTGAAGTAAATGATAGCCCCTATGCCCACAATTACTAGCACAACGAGCATCCAAAGGTAAGGAGCTACTCCCGTTGTCGTGATGTATGGGAAGTCGATCACCTTTTCCAATTGTTCGTCAACTATCCGTTGGACCTGTAAATTGGTAGCCTTGGCATGTTCTAATGAGCTCCAAGTAATGGGTCTTAGAGGAATATCTGGGAAGTCATGTATCATGATGTTAGGTCCGATATGAACGATGACCTCCTGAGCGTCCAATGTACTAGCGAGCATTAGTGGTCCGACCACTAGTTGAGTATAATTGCTGTGGGATAGCCATAGTACTCCATTTTCTGATATCTTGATGGTTTCTCCGCGCGTAACGTGGCTGAGGTGCTTTTGCTTGGAGACCACGGCTTTGGGCTCGGCGGTTCGAATTAGTACTCCTTGCGCAGTAGTGTACACGTCGGTATGGTTGACCATTGGTCCGACCAATGCGCTGTTCCTGCATATGCGGCGCGTGTCATCTGGAGCGTCTTCGCCCATGATGATCCAGTCCAAACAGCGTGAAGAATGGTCGGTGGCCAAAGCGTGAACTTCGCAGAAAGCAATGCCGGGTCGCGTGTTGCATGCGTGCAAGTTCAAAACCTCATACCGTGCCTGTTCAACTCGGGTAGCGTATTCCGGCAGGGGTAGTCTCATATGCGCGCGACGCTCCGGTACGTTCCACCCGACGTTGTGTATCCGAAAATAGGGCCGGACGTCGTCCGACGTAACCAGCGGTACCCTTAAGATGAATGCAAATTTGAACGTGCCCAGGTCAATGTGCACTGGGTAAATTTGCCCAAACTGGTAGGCTAGCGCTGGTTCGCGTATCAGTATGGTTTGCCCTATTCTTGGATCCTTTTCGAATAGACGCTTTAGTGTCGCGGCATCCACTACCTTGGGCGATAACTGTCCGCTCATCATGGCTTCCATGACGGCGTCATCTGAAGAGCGCAGGCTAGTGCGAAACATGTGGTTTACCAGTTCGCGATGCACCTCTGCGACGTAACGCTGCTCCTGGTACCTAACCTGTTCTATCATGCCCACCACTTCCTGCATTTCATGGTGCAATAAGGAGTAAAGCTCCTCGTTAGCGCGTGTTAATTTCAAAATTGCTCACGAGTTGCCCCGGGCCACACTGTAAGTATTTCGCATTTCCTTAGATAATGCTATCACCTGTTTATTTAAATCCTTGAGGTGCACTGCATTTGTGAAGGCTACCCCTACTCCTAAAAATCCGGTAACTACGCCAGCAGCTCCGGCTAGTGCAGCGAGAAACCTTTTCCTTCGAGCCCTAGGCTCTTCACAAAAATGAACGTTCGCTTCGCAATATTCACGCATTAGAGCCATATAATAACTTGTATCTAGCACACCCTGATATGTGCTTCTTAGTTCTCGCTCCAACTCTTGAATTTTGCGTTGTAAGTCCGGCATGGTAGTACAATTCGGGTTGGGACAACAGTTTCCTAGGCATGGTTTACCCCTAGGAGTGTAGACACACCAGGCCATCCCGGTTGCTTGCCTGCTCGGTTGTAACCCATCTAGGGACAATCGCAAAACCATCGGTAGAAAAGTGGATCGCAAGGCTGTTATTACCAGACCCTGTGGTTCGATCAGGGTGCCCACTTGTTGGTTGACCATGGCTCCTAAGCGCGCTACCTGGTCCGAAAATGGCGTGGCGATTGCCTGGGTTTGACCCATTTGTTGAACGATAAGCAGGAAAATTACTAATCCCACGAATCTAGTCCCTCCGCCCCACAATTCTGCAGCTGCCGCATATCGTTGGCTTAGTCGGTTTGAGAGGGGCCGGCCGTACTGACCTGGTCAGTATTGCTCGGCTGCCCTCGGTCATGTCAAAATATGGTTCGTCATTGAGGTTGTCATGGTCCGGGAGTGAGTCGAGTTCAGAAACCACGTCGTCTGAGTCGAGTGTCACAATGGCGGGTAGGTTAAACTCGTCCTCGTTCATATCACTGGGCGCTGTCCTCAACTCGCTCTCGAGCTCCTCCTCGTCAAGGAATGTTATGTCCGCGTCCAGGTTGACAATCGAGCCGGCGTCCATGTCGTCGTCCGGATCAGTTTGCCAGACATTTTGTGCGGGCTGTCGCAACCATAATAGTTTCAGGTATAGCAGTTCTTCGCGTTTCTGCACGCTGTCTACTTGCTTAAAATAGCATTCGCTATGACTGCATATACGATGTGGTCAATCGACAGCACCGGTGCAATGAAACCTGATTCGTCATATTCAGTAACGAGGTAGTCTAGCAAATACGGTGCGTTGGTCACAGTTTCTAACCATTCCAAATTGGCTTCCCTGTATGCGGTCAACTCAGGAGCTGTGTGCAACCCATATGTACGACTTGGCTGGATGGTGATAGTTCCATTACGTCGGACTATGCCGTATTCGGCAGACAAATTCCCCGTATAGTCCCACTCGCCGCGATACGTGACAAAAGTGCAACCACGAGTGGGCATAAAATTGGTGTTATGTTGTCCCTCGCACGCCTGGCATGTCTGAAGGATGGGAATCTGAGAACGATATATTTCAGTAATGGCCTCAGTAATACTCATTGAGTTTAACACCCGGGCGACTAATTCCAGTAAGCCTTCGAGATGTCTCACCATGCTACTGCTGACATGGATCCCGGCCATAGTGTGCAAGAACGGAGATGCGAACGCTAACAGCCCGGACACAACGGCAGCGTCCCGCCGTCGCTCCAGTGGGGCCGTTCCAGCTACCAGGATCCTGAGCAACTGGTGGGCATGGCAAATCCGCTCCGAAACCGCCATGACTCTTCGATAAAATAAGGCCCTAGCGAGTACCTGTTCTCTACCTGGGCGTAGTCGAGGGGTATGAATGAATAGCGGGGCACTTTCCCAGGTCCCAAAGTTATGATTCTAGGTGCGAACTCGGATTCGGGACCCAGCAATATCAAACGCTCCTCGTTGGGCAATCCCTGTAGGATTAAGGGCTCTACCTTTTCTTCAGTAGGACCCTTCGAGAATATCTTTCTTAGCGCGAAATCAAGATTGTGTTGTACATTAGTTTGCGTGCTTAGTGGATGCGTGGCCTGTTTAGCTTGTGCTATCGGATCGTCATTAAGTTCCGTGGTGGGGTTCACGTCTATGAGGTTCCAAATCGGTCTAATTCGCAATGATCTAGGCGTAGCTAGCGTTTGTTCAATTATGTCCATCAGGTTGACCGGCAATCCGGTCGTTCCGTATCCAATTTCCTTTACTACTTCTCTGCTTAGGTAACAGGTCACTCTCTCCGGTTGTGTTGCTAATTGCTCCACGATTCGGTTACTTGCTCGGGCGTTTATGTCCAATTCGGGTACCATAGGTTTCGCAATCATAATATTCGAGCTTAGGCTAGCAGTTATTGGTTCCCTTGGTTCACTGTTAAGTTCTGCTTGTTCCTTCGGTTCCAATGTCTTACTCTCACCGTTCAAGATTAGGCTCATTGTTGCTCGACTACTATGATCATTTACACCAGGAATATTTTCGGCACTCGACTCAATTTTGTCTCCATGTGGCTCGGATCCCGTTTCACTCACGAGCGGCAAAGCTTCTCTTCCCGGTTCTACACACACACTGGAGGCATCGGTTCCGGCCGACTCACATTCGAGCGCACACATGTTCACCTGCCGGTCGGATTGCCTATGCCGCGACAGACTCAAACCGCAGTCTCCGACCTGGTCAGATCCCACGGCCCCTACACTTAGGGATCGGGCTCTATACGAGTTTGATCCTACATATAAATTACAATTTTGAACGGAGCTCGGGCCATCGGGACGGCTCACTTCCCAACGCCTCCCTTCTCCTGGCCTGTGTCCTCTACGGTCTTCCCCGGCCTCTAAAGAATCTAGGGTACACATACGCTCTCGAATTTTGAACGGAGTTAGGACAATCGGGCTGAACCGTTTCCCGAAGGTCTCCATCGCACCTGACCAGTGTCCTTTACGGTCTTCCCCGGTCGGTTGAAACGCTACAGGGGCCTCACACGGCCGCCCTAAATTGGTGGGAGCCAATTTAGTATCGGATGCATCCACTCGGCTAAGATCATTTAGTTCCCTTGGTTCTCGGTTCCCTTCCGCTAGGTTTCTCAGTATTCCATTCCATCCATTAGGTTCCGCTAGGTTAGGTTCCACTAGGTTCTCGGTATCCGCTAGTCCATTAGGTTCACTGATTCCTCCGCAGGTTCTTCTGGTTCCGCTATACACATACAATTTTGAGTAAGCCTGTGGAAAGTCGCGGGTTCACCAGGTTGTGCCGTGCCGGCGTTAGAGCCATCGCCTGACACGCGACCCCTATTAATCGGCCCCCGAAGTCCGAACGGTGTCTCTCTAGGTTACATTCCATTAGGTACATTAGGTTCTCCATCCGCTAGGTTCTTACGTTCCATCCGATGTGCAGCCGCCTGATATGGGTTACACGTGCCAGCGTTTGGGTCATTGCTAGACACGGATGCCCTATTAATCGGCCCCCGAAGTCCGAACGGCCACCTCCCATATTTCTCACTCGGCACATCAGGATCGTTAGGTTCCTTTGGTTCCCTTAGGTTCTCGGTTCCTCCTCCCCTCTCACTCCACTGCTCAGTATCTCGGTACTCTTCATCTCCCTGCGCTGACTCCATTTTGGGATATACATATAAGTCGGTTGGCCAACCATTACTCACAGGGTCACGAGTCACACCCTGCGCGCCAGGGGTCGGAGACAATGAAACCGAGCGCCGTTCGGTTTTATAAATTGTTTGTTGCTTATCACGCCCTACTTCTACGGTGTTAGTTAGTTCGCTGTCAGTTGCGTTGTATTCTCCATTGTCGCCCCACGACCTGGTCGCTTGCGGCAATATTCGTGCTGGTGTTCGGTTCGTTTGCAATAAATTCAGTTGATATGGAGTTGGTTCGGGTTCAAATGCGTCCTGGCCTTCGGATTCCGCATCGAAGTTCGGGTCATCGTCTGTATATTTTGTGCTGTCTCTAGTGATCATTGCATTTATTTGTGCCGATCGGGCACTCAAACCTGCTCCCGCGCGTTCCTCTAAGGTTGACATTTCGTGTCGCATAACGTCTAACCGGCGCGCGAGCTCGGGGTCGGCTGCTCGAGCTACTGACATAACTCCTGCGTTGCGGCGACCTGACGGTTCACTTTGACTCATGGGCGCCTGCGAAGGCCTTGCTCGAGGGGCTGCCCCTACTTGATTAGCGCTGTTCCAGCCGTTACTAGGGGTACGCGGGCGGAATGGTGCTGCTTCAGCGGACAATTGCTGTGGTGGGCCTGTATAACGCGAGCTAGGCGTGATATTGTAGTGGTTGTGCCAATTGCTAGGTCCGTTAGTATCGCGGCCACGCGATCGGTTATAGTATTCAGTTCGGCCATAGTTACCGTATGTGTTCGAAGCAGATTCAGGGCGGTAATATCCTTGCTGCTCGTACCCTACAGGTCCTCGCTGTTGGTTCCATTCATCGCGTCGCGAGGATCGGCCTGTTCCGTGGTGTTCAATTACTCGATATCGGGCGCGGTTGCTGTACTGCGGGGTGCGCTAGGATAACCGTTAAATTGTGCAGGTGTATTTTGCATGTAGCCTGGGGCTGCGCGGGTTGACAAACGGGTATAGTCGTTTAGGAGTGGGTCGTACACGTCGGTTCGATAGTACGGGCATTCCCGTGCAAAATGTCCTATGAAACCGCATCGAAAGCACTGGTTGCCAATAGGGGTCACACTATTCTGTATCATCGCGTTCAGTTGGTGCTGTTCAGTGCGTTTATCTAGCAGGTCAATAAGCCGGGCGATCGTGGCGTCGCTACTGGCTGCAGTGCGCTTGTTTTCATCTAGGGCTTCACGGATTTGATCTACCAGTTGGGTATTCTCGCCTCCCTGTGACATGCAGTGTACCGTTTTAGACCGGCTGCCTTTGCGAACCGGTATCCCTATTACCTCTTTCTGGGATGCCAGAATGGCGTCCTCCTTATATTTGAGTTTGTCCATCATGTGATTAAAAGACGGGTATGTCTTTCCTATTACTCCAGATTTTAATTCCCGTCGTAGTCCTTGTCGGAGGATCTTTTGTAATAGTGCATCGCGTTGTTCACCCTCGACCTCCGGGAACGCTTTGTCCACTAGATTCTGCAAGTCAAGTCCGTACAGGGCAACCGATTCGCGTTCCCCTTGTACCCGCATGCGTAGTGTTATTAAAGCGTCCTCGTCACGTTGCGATGACGAATACATGAAGCCCATATTATAACAGAGGGCCTCATAAGTTTGCTTTTGGCAGTCGGGAAAGCTTTCATATATTTTGAGGGCTTCCCCCTTTAGGACAGTTGGAAAACAAATCAATTTCTGGTCCAATGTCCATCCGTTCGCGTCGGTCAAGTTGTCATACGTAGCCAACCAGGCTTCAAAGTCCTGTCCGTCGGCTCCTGTAAATGGTGGGATGTCCCGTACTTGAATGATGGGACACGTCGTCGTTCGTTGCGTTAACTGCTGCAGAATTGCAACTAGAGGGTCTCCCGAAGCGACTGGACTCGGTCCATTAGAACTACCAGCCGTAGTGGCAGTGCCGCTTCCTATATGCGCCGTTCCCGTTGCGCTACTTATTGGCGTTCTATTCGCGCTCGCTGGCAATGACATTTTGATTCCGAATTTGATTATCAATACCTATTTGTTTCAATTTGTGTGGCGTCCGTGGTCCCAGTCAACGTGGGTACGGATGATATAATATATAACTTTGCTATATGTGTTTTCTTTACCGCGGAATCTCTACTGTTAAGCAAGATTTCAGCTCCCTAAAATCCTCGTGTACCTACTCCTAAAGTATGTACCTGGTTGTGTAAAATTTTCACTTCGCTTGATCGCCGCGGCTACTTACAACTCCAAACGTGACCTTACGTTCACTGAAGTTAACTATTCTGTCTTTCTAAAGAGGTTCAATTATTCAATGCACCAACTAAAACGCGTCCTATAGAATATCTCTGTATAGTTATCACCGACCGGAATCGATTGATTCCCTGGTTCGAACTCACTATGATGTTTTTTCGTTCTCGCTATCAAAACAAAAGTAGATTTACCAGAGGTATTCAAATCGAACGAGTATAGAGCTCAAGGTAGCAGTCGAATATCCCTTAATAGGTCGAGAAGTTACTAGTTACTCGTACAAAATCCACCAAAGAATCACTACGGCTTAGGTCTCACTGATCCGGAGGTACGCGCATAGCAAGCAGTGACACTTCATCAAAGTTATGCTCAGCTATTTACAGATTCGAAACGTTGCCACAAGGTTTCCTATCATTAAACAATCACAAAAATACTATAAACAACAGTCAACATATAATTATTAAAACTGACCACTGCTTTATTATTGTCCAATTTAGGTACACCAATTCGATTGTTCACTTTGGGTTCCGTATACGCTGTAGGATGCTCGAAACACGCCGGATTGGTAGGTCAGATTTTCGACGCTGATAAGGAGTAGATTAGCGTTGCAGCTAAACGTTGGCGCTTGAAGTCGTGGCGATACCGCTGAGATCAGAACGATTTTCCCGCAGGCGACGATCCAAACGGTTGCACGGGCAATACCAAACGATCGTAAATAACCACAAGAGCGCGGCTAGAACTGGGTTCAATAAGTGCCAGAACTTAGGCGACCCGAGGCGAAAACAATCACAACACAGTTAATGTTTTGTCCGTCGATTATATTGAGATTCCACAATCAGACAGTCAGTCAACAATAATAGTCGAGTGGTAGATTGGATTTCGCAAGCCGTTGTCGTCAACAATTTGTTACTGTCAGCGAATCCCGCGGTTCCAACAATCGATAACGATTACTCGACGTTCCGAGAGGTTGAAATTTAAATACTGATATGTTCAATATGAATATACCGACCAATTTATCAACTTGCACTGGTACCAGTAATCAGCAGATTCCTTAAACTAACATGAAATCTAGTAGCTCTTTCCTACCATAGTGACTTTACGCCGGCCACACTCCACCATCCGACATGAAGCGAACATCTCTAATACCTGTCCCTTCGCTACCGCCACAGCTTGAGCTAGTAACCACTTTTACAGAAAACGTCCGGCTCAGGCGGTCCAGGGTCACGCACAGTCCATTCAAGCGGAAAATTTTGCCTTAGCTCTGACACGATCAGTACGCAAACCTAAGCTGTGTATAAAAATAATGGACTAACAACACCTGGAACGTATGACCATACGTCCGGTCGCCACAATAGCGCATTCACTCACAGATACTGATCCTTTTATGCCATAATAAATACACATTAAATTGAAACACCTCACGAGCGCTCAAGTAACTGTGTTCGCACTTTGGTTTGATACTCCCAACATACTTCACTCAATTTAATTGGATTCAATGTATACCTATACGTGCATAGGCTTTAAGGTTACCAGCTATCTGCCGCACTACCGTGCGAGAGGCACGACACCTGGGTTTAAAACTTTCGCCACCTATTGCAAAATTTTGGGCTAAAACAAGATTCGTAGATTGCATTGACGCCTCACGGCGTGGCCCCCACTTTATGTACTGGTCCTAAGGGATCCCAGCTGCACCACCCGAGAATTTCACTGTGGTGCCCGGACAACCCCGGCTTACACGATTCCCAGGTGGACCCCGGTCTGACCGATGGGAACCGCTTAGCTTAGCAGGCTGCCGGCGGGTTTACCAGGGTGTTCGGCCTGGCCCCTATGTTGGCCCACGTGTCTAATGGTATGGAGGTCCCCCTGAGGGAGGGTCATCCCCTAAGCCTGCTCACAGGTAATGGGGCTGACCCGTCATTCCCCCTATTTCTATGGTTAAAATTTCATGCCTTATGCAGGGTTCAACACTTTGCCTGGCCTTAGGGCCGGTTCAGGAAAGGTTCCGTTGAGCCTAGTGATGGTCGCCTAACCCCTGGGCTCCTATTGTGCAAAGGCGTGTTTGTGTTGCCTTGGTTCCACTTAGGGCTGAACACACTGAGCCTACTCGGTCCTAAATAAGTATAAGTATTTGGGAGTACAGAGGGACGTTGGTTTTACGAAATCCAAACACTTGTACCTAAGATTGCTGGCAACGAGGGACAGACGGGGTGCGGGTGCACGCGGAGCTGAGGAACGCTGCGGGTCGCCTAACTCTGTCGTAGTTGAGCCACCGCTCTTGATAGGGAGGCAGCCGAAATTTAGCACTCAAGGGCCGATCAGATACTCGAACAAAATGCGGGATAGGGTGGCGGGGATAGAAACGGCGTGGCGAGAGCGAGCATCATGGGCCAGCGTGCGGGAGGAAGACGAGGGGCCTAAATCAAACAACATTGAACACCTAACTGGGGGTCGTGCACTTTTCTTGAAACAAGAAGCCAGAGTTTAAATCAAAACTAGTTCGCCTAATACAATCACACGCAAAGTTTTTATTCTGTGGTTTTCCCTTTTTTGAATAAACATAAAACGCAATCATGAAACGGAAATATCACTCAATTGAGTGTACATAAAAGTATGCTTATATGTATATACAACGCGGTGGATTCCGAGTTCCGGGCCCCACTCTACCTACGTAATAAAACCCCATGCCGCGAACCAACCTTTCGCTCTTTATTTCTTTTTGTGACGAGAAACGATCTTAGCCGACCTCTAATGGTTGGTCGCAGAATCTCCATCGATTAACAACCCTGCTTGGGATGACGAAATTATGTTCTGTGAGCTCCGTTTGGGCTCTTTTAGAAACGCGGAACCCCACAACCCGAAGTTGCTAGCAGAGCCTTAGCGTTAGACTTATCCGCACGTCGGTTCTGTAGAATTCTGCTACTATTTTAACCCTAAATTTTTCTGAATTATCTAATTCGATCGCAAAGCGTGGGCGCAGCACTTACGGGAGCACAGGGCCTCCGACGGACACCCCTGCAGCCGCAAGGGCTGCCCCCATTCCTATGCCTAGTCGAGGAAAATTTTTTAAACTCTATGATACGCCTCGGGCGGGCCTCCTCCACGCGTCTGCAGGTCGAAGAGTCCACCCGAGCCAAACATGGTTCTCCAGATTTTCGATGCCCCAAACTTCGCTCCGATCGTGTTGTCTCACCAGTACAAATATCAAACGGCTCAGCCTAGAAATCACTATTACTCGTAATCGAAAATTTTGAAGCCAACTGAATGAGAAAACTAACCCCTTTGAAACAGTACACCCACTAGGCGTCCACATTAGACTCTACCCAGTGGGCGGGGAACCAGTCGAGCACGGGACAGCTTTTGGGTTCCGATTTATCCGAAGTCTATCAGTCCTAAATTTTCGTGCGCGGGCGCGACACTTACGGGGGCCCGGGGCATCCATCAGACGCCCCAGCGCCCACAAGGGCCGTCCCTTGGCTGAAAGATAAACTACGAGATTCGCAAATTGAAGGGCCGCGAGTGGAACTCTTCCGCACGTCTGCATACCGAAGAGTCCAGCCGGGCAAGAAGCAAGGGAAAAATCGAAAAGACCAAGAAAACCACGGCGACAACCGCCGTCAAAACACGTCAAATTTTTCGAGTGAACAGCTCGACTGGTCCCGCATTACAGAATGGGCCGGCTCTTTTATACCCTGTACTTACCCCCCTTTTTGCTTTTCCTTGTCCCTATATAGTCACCGCAGTCGCTCAAAACATTTAAAATTTCAAAATCGCCGTTGACAACGTACATATCTCGCCTATCTGTTCGCATAAACATACATATAAACAAAACGACAAGCTATAGAACAACGATAGCGACACTAATAATAACGGCCCATAGTGGGCTCTCGCTGCTGGGCTGATCTACACAGACGAAAACAGAACTTGGCCGAACAGTGCCAACAAAATGCGTCAATACGTAAACCTCGCGCTGGTATGCGCGAGAAAAAATCTAGGACAAAATATAACGGCGCTCAGGGCGCCGTTTTCTCATAGGGATATCGGCACATTTTTGCCGATATCTCAGAATCTAAAAACAGTAGGCGGTCGGGGGCAGGACCAGAATCATGCCCTGGCAGACCGGCCACTGGTGAAAATTTGAGATTTAATGTATCTTCCATAAGAGGCCCGTTAGAGGCCGTTTTAAGCGTAGGAAACCCAAAATTTTGATCTCCCGTTCGAGTTTAGGGGATCCTGGGCGGACCCGTGGGGGTGGGCGGCCCCGGTTTTCAGCCAAACGATTAGGGTGGGACCCAATAAGTGTCCCGGGCCCCAAAAATCGGAGAGTTTTGGTTATTTTAGGTACCCTTTTGGGCTTAGAAAATTGGAGGCTTAAGCGCCTGTTTGGGGATCCGTAAGTATTTAGGGGATCCAAATTTTTAGACCCGCCAGGACAATTTGACACCCCTAGGAAGTCCTTAAGATAGTTCAGTCACCCCTATTGCCCTAAGTTCAGTAGAAAACCCGAAATTTGACTTTTAGTAGCCCACCCTAAAATTGTACCCTAGGGATTTCGCGTCCCGTGATGTTCGCTGTCACCTTTTTGTAAAGCTGAAAATACCTTGTAATCTCAAAATGATCGACTACTCTGTCTACTTCCCATATAAATACATACACATATGTGTACGAAATAGGTATAAATGCACGCAGATATGAACGATTAAATTTAATACCATGGCGTGTGCGCTGGGATCGGCCCAGGGTGACCAGTTTTCGCGCACCACCAAGAATCCCTGTGACATACGTTGGTCCCCGGCCTCTCCGAACGCACACCCGTTATGCGCAACAAGTACACTAATATATATATACATAAAACAATTTATACACGAGTCATTCAATCCATCATTTTCAAGAGGATCAACCGGACACCCCTAATAGTTGCTTTGTCCTTCATGATCTGGTGCCAAAATCACCCCGGGCACCTTCGGGCGGTGGAGTGTGACCTTACAAATACAGTATAAACGAGGTACAATTGCTTATTTTTATAACTACGGTAATAACACTACACAGTTATCATTTTACAAGGAGGTCACACTCCACTGGTATCCGGTCGTCCGTTTCCCTTGTTCCCGACGAAATTTGCCACGTTTCAAGCGTTTATTCCTTTTCATAAAATTGGGCTGTTACATAATTGTTTATTTGCGCCCAGTAAAACCTCATAACACTGTTGAACATGATATGAATGCCCCTGATCTGACAGTATGGGCAAGCATATGGTTTGGTGGTTTCTTGGCCGTGATTTTTGGATGGTATTGTGAATGGAAATGACCATATATTTATGTTGTGAAATGAATTTTATCCTAATTATTCAACAGTTACCACATATTGTCAGGCTTTCACTTTCGGCAAGGATGGTGCGCCTCCTCATTTTCCGATGGCTGTGCGCCATTGGTTAGACGAAACCTTCTCTGACCATTGGCTGTGGCGCAGACCCTGTCGAACGGCCTATTCGAACTCCCCATCTAAACTCTGCTGACTTTATCTGTGGGAGTATTGAAGGAGAACGTATACAAGCGTAAAACACAAACCCTGTATTCCCTGAAAGAGGCTATATCGGAGGGCTCTTCATTTTTGGAGCCTCACCTGGTTCAAAAAGCCTCCCGCAGCGTGCGTTTTCGACTGTAAGAATACATTGATATTGAAGGCGCCCAGGTTAGCACTAAGGGCATGTGTTATTCATCAAAAACCTAAGTTATTTTGAGAGTACGTGTATACCAAAACGCTTTTACATATGTTGTTACTTGGCGTGGTTGGTCACTTTAATGTTGGGGCGTTACTTATGGGACACCCTGTATAACGTCACGGGTCAATGTAACCTTTAGGGGCGGAAGTGAAATGCATGCTATGCCGTTCTCTATATATACTAAGCCTAAGCTAAGGTCTCTATATGAGCCATGTACTAAGCATAAGTCGGGGGCTGCCGCCCCCCAAACCCCCGCTTCAAGCTGTTATTTTTTGTAACTTTACAAAACGTCCGGCACCTAAAGACGGCATGGGCCACGTGACGAATCCAGAATAGTGAAAAATATTAGTACCTGTGAGCGAATGCGTTCCACAAAATTGTGGGTGAAAGTTTTAGTACCAATATGCATCCGAAGTGTTTCCGGTAGCGTAGATTTCCCGAACAGGGCACGACAGTTGCCTACTCGACCAAAGGTGGCCAGTGTCGACTCTTAGCCAAGCCCACGTTTTATAATTAAGTCAATTGTCGACTTGATAACCAAAGCAATTTTCACTAGAAAATAAAAAGAATAAGTGTCGACTTAACAATGCTTTACCCTATAAGCATACAATGATTTTAGTAAAGCCCTCTTAAATTTCAGTTAAAATTTGCTAACTAGCCAAATTACTGCTTGTTACTTCATTCCAAACTTACACGAAATAAAAAATACATACATGATTTTATTCAGTCAATATTTTATTTTATTCGACAATGCAGAGATGCGACGCCCTCATCACTTGCGTAAACACCTTTGAAGCAAAAAGCTAATTTATCTTGCTAAATACTAGGCACGCTACCTTGCGGTAACGAAAGGAATTATAATTGTCGAAGGTCTGTCAGATTAGGGGTAGATAATCTCGGGGAATACGTTCTAAATTTCTGCAACTTTTAGGAACTCAAAAATTTTCTAACCAGTTTTTGCAAATTTCCGATAAATTTTTCCTAATTTACTATTTTCCACCAACTTTACTCCAATCTTCGCCACTTTCTCCGTTTCGAAATGGTTTAGCATTCGCTTGTAGAGACATTACCATTTCAGTGTATATTGGGTCTAATGGGCCCATTTTAGATCCCGTTTTGACCGGGCTCCTACATCCTAATTTTGCAAGTTATTTTAATAATTTTCGCTAAAAATTTTAGGGGTTTTTCCTAGACGACCCCCAGCCCGAAGTTGATCAATTTTCAAAATACCGCTGAGAGCTTTGGTACCATTCGACTCTGCTCGACAAGATGAACCAGTATATGTAATTGGACTACCAATGTAAAATCAGCTTCATCGGTTCACAGAGTACCGACTTAGGCTTAGCCGCATGACTTCACATAAATGGAAACAACTCCATAACCCGTGAGCAGATTAAGCTTATCTCACCAACATTCAACTCAACTCGTTAGGACGGTTCGAATTTTTTTCCGAAAATTTGGGTTACCAAGGAGGGACCACTGGTAATCCAAGAAATCATAAAAAAATCGAATGATACCGACATCTCTGCTGTATCTTGAAAATTGGCAAATCTCAGGCTTCGAAGTCTTCCAGGAAAGACCTAGGTATTTTTTGAGGCAGAAGAGGGGTGGAGGGTGACACCGCGGAGCCTCAGAGAGGGGAGATAAATGTGGCTAGGGGTTCGAACCCTGAGGAAGAGGATAAGTCCCACCTACCTGGGCTCTCCAAATTGGGGAGGGGGGTGGGAGCCCTGGCATTTTTCGGTTCCCCCTAGTTCAGAACAGCTGCCCCTCGGTTCATGCCCCCTAGCAGAGTTTTGGGCTCCTCCACGGCTCACCGCATCTTGGAAATTTTTTGTTTCCAATCAGTCCAAAGTACATAAAATTTGATCAAAATTTGTAGTAAAATTCCGTTCTGAAGCCAAAAATTTCGCAATTTTGTCAAAATTTGCTTGAAAATAGCTTTTCTCTCCATCAAAAGCGTTTCGACAGTATTTTTGACACGATTTTTAACCGTTTTTCTCTTAGGAAAGTGCCCCCTGGCAAAATCGAGCCCCTCCCGACTCGGAAGGTTCACGGCCCCTAGCAAAATTTTCAAATGGAGAGCCCCGACCTACTACGCCCCGTCAACACCTTATGATATAGACGCATTCGTTTCAGTTGGACTTAACGATAAAACACTTTCTGTTCAAAGGAAACGTCTTAATCTGTTGTGTTGCTAATCCCACCTTACAGCAAACGTTAATATTTCCACTGTTATCACAGATTGAAGTCTTAACGCACATACACTAGTGCCGCTTTGGGAACTACTTCATACCTAGTTATATCCGACGGACAGTATTAGGGGTGTGCAACATTCTTGTACACATAACCGGTCCTCCTATGGTTACATTGAAAAACAATAAAGTGTGGAAATACGATCTACATTCCGATGTTCCTGAAATTTAAAACTACCAGACTCCATATATTCTAATTTTCTCAAACATTCAGTTTCTATCTTTCCGTCCCTAAATTGTAATTCTCATGTCCAACGTGTATATTCCACTTTCCTAAAATTTGGGAAACGCAGAAACTTACTTTGCCTGTAAACCACGCAAAGTAAGAACAAAAACTAAACAATATTTACTATTTCTTTGTGCAAGATAATGGCCTTACTTGTATATGTATATATTTAACACCCTCAAATTCCCGCGACGTCGTTACCCGTATGTAAAAATTTATCGCACGGCATAAAATCATTTAAAAATTTAACAAATAAATAGGGGCGCTTCATTTACACCTACCCTCCCTAACCCGAAAATGGTCAATTTAGAAGATACAGCAACAATTTTATTTACATAAACTTGAATCTAGCGCGACCACGAAGTTCAAAAAATGTTCATCTTTCATATGACGTTAATTTTTTTCGTTTGGGTTATCAATTCGTACTAGAAATTTCCGAAAAATTTCATTGAATGCATAATTTATATATATCTACAAATAAAACCGCATTGATGAGCCGAGTCGCGTGGTATAAAAATCAGAGGAATCGGTTCAGGGGCTATATCTATTTATGTGAACTCCTAACATAGATAAATTGTTAACACATGAATACATTTAACTGATTTAAATTCTGCTAAGTTCATCAACGCTGTTCGAATGGTAAAATTATATATATTTGTTGAGAAATTTTACGAGACCATGGGCAAAATGGGTCCTAAAAACGAAAAAACTGTCATAAGCATAGCCGGAATCGAATATTTACTGAACCAACTGGTCAATCTGAGTCGAATGGTACTAAAAGTATCGCTGTATCGGACTATGTCCGGGTTGCATGGGGCTAGCCAAAATACCATGTAAATCATTATGTGGTGCTCTGCAAGACCGCTTAAGTCGGCTAGAATAGTTTTTGACCGCGTTTGTAGAGGTTCCACTAGTTAGTAGCCGTCATGAAACTCAGAGATTACGTCTGCTACACAATCTACAAGTTGACACCGAGAATCTAGGAACTTTTTATGAGGAGACCCTTAAATTGGTCCAAATTGTCGGTTTTAAAGAGTTTATTACTTTAACCAAAATTATTCCGAACTGCTGATATTAACAAAAATAATGCTAGTTTTACAGGTAACTTAACTCAATTATTGGGATATACAGTGTGTTACCAGTGTCAAATATCAACGCTCTAAAAGCTAACGTTAAATCTATAAATGCTCGCTAATACCGCTAAGACTGCAGCTTCGTTTTTACAATAAGCATAAACCAACATTCAATAAATACGATTTGCCGGTGCACCAACTGATGTAGTTTAGGGGAAAGAGCAATATAATTATCATAATATTGTTCTAATAAAGAGTACTATTATAGATTACTTTAGCGTAGCTCTAATAAAGGGTTCAAATGTATGCAGCGGCATCCGTAGAAATTTGCAACCAATGCATGCGAAACTGACCAGCAAATGCTATATAACTTACTGTACGCTGCAAAAGGTAGTGTGGAAAAACGATTCTTTGCCATTATCCCCCCAACCCGCACTTGCCCAAAAATGTCAGATTATGGAAATTTTGGTATTTTTGTGATCCTCGAGACCTCCCCTGATCATTTCGACCGAAAAATTGAATGTTCATAATATTAATTTTTTTCGGGTCCCCCCAAGGGAACCCAAAATTTTTTCTTCAAAATTGGATTTTTACCCATCATTCGACGCGGCTTGACGACCTGAGTGCAATGGTTGACGGGATCCGGTAACCGGTTCCTAAGTTATGACCAAAAATACCAGAGGTTGAGAGGCTCAGCAGTTGAAAAGTTTTTGGCCATACCTTAGGATTCTTTTGTCGGATCCCGTTAGAAATAGCACCATTACACTCGTCAAGCCACGCCGAATGGTGGGTAAAAATACAATTTTGAAGAAAAATTTTTTTGGGTTTCCAAGGGGGGATCCCTAAGACCCGAAAAAATCTAAAATTTTAAAAATTCAATTTTTTGGTTCAAATGATCAGGGGAGGTCTCGAGGATCACAAAAATACCAAAATTTCCGTAATCTAGCCATTTTTTGGCAAGTGCGGGCTGGGGGGATAATAGAAAAGAACCGAAAAAATTGCTAGCGTGCATAATGACATCAAGAATTATTAAATCAGTACATAATTTGGCAACCAACTGAGATAATTTTCCTTAGTTTGTGTTGGCGGTATTTTGTTAAACATTGCGTACAATTTTAATATTCACATGGTATATTTTTGATATAGCAAAGGCATGTAGCTGTTCAATCCGGAATAAAAACTAATGAAGCTCGCTTGCGAGCCAGAATTCGAGTGGTGAGAACAATCCCCCGAAGTCTGTTGTAGAAAGCACACACAAACAAAGCCTACACACAGTACGCAGGTGCAGCATTATATAAACCGAGAGTGATGAGTCATAGCTACGCCCGCCTCTTTTGATAGCCAACGTATGCAGTAGACAAAACATCATACAACGAGTACAAAAACAACTAACAATTTAATAATTCAAAATATTTTTGACACTCGCAATCAGCTTGTTCGCCCAGAAAACCCCATATCTGACACTACAACCAACAATAAGCACACATTTAGGTGCATTTCCCACGACTTTTCACCAAATATGAAATTTGGCGCCAACTATAAGCTTATAGATTCCAAATTGGGAAGTAGTTGAAAAACTTGTTATATATCATTGGAAAGCCCTGGTAAAGCTACATGGCATAGGCTTATTAGTTTGCGGATAACTCGTTTTATTGAGAAAAGTCGCAAAAACTGGAGGGGTGCCCGAAAAATGGGCCAAAATGACGTCATTTTGCCACATTTTTCCCACGGGAAAAAAATTCAAAAATACGGCTCCGTCACTACACCTAAATCGACCATTGCGGTTCGAATGAGCTATCTTGCATCAAATTCCGAACAACCGTTATCGAGCTCCAGGTGCGACAGGCACACACAGAGGCAGGACCTCCTTAACCGCCCTCCAGAGCCAAAATTGAAAATTCTCGTTCCACTCGAATTCAACTAGTCCAATCATTCAAGAGTTTACTCATAGAGACAGTAAAAATTGCACAATTTTAATCGACTTTGCCGACCATTATTATCATGTCACGAATTGTTATAGCAAAATTTAACATTATAAGTTCGAAGCTAGACGGTTGTATTATAACAAAACTATCAGGCCGTGTTCACATTGCATCCAATCAGACCCAATCCGAACCGCACGTGTGTTTTATATAGTTAACAGCATACACAATTTCTTTCATACCAAACCGGATGAAGTTGTGTGAAAAATAAATACATATATATGCATTAAGGTTGGCATAGAGTTTAGTTGTGTCAGGTCGAACCGGATGCAATGTGAACACAATAATTCGAATTGGACGCAATGTGAACATGGCCTCTAACTTGAAACTTGGTGATGGAATAATCTCGTACGCTACTGGGATATTAACTATAATTATAGTCACCTACCTCCTACACTAGGACACAGAGGTGATATCAGACTACACAGACATCAAAAATGGAAATGGTTCACCATTTTGTGAACCTTCCGAAACAGTTAAGATAGCATATTTGCAAGCTAAACAAAAGCTGCCTCTGTATCTGAGAATCGCTGCTGGACGAGAGCATTTAATATTCGCTACGAAGATCGCATTAGTTACAAAGAAGTACAGGAGCGATTCGTTCAAAAAAGACGTCTGCGGTGGCTCGGCGATGTTTCATTGAGAATGAAACTTGGTCGAATCACTCGTCGGAAATTATTTGCTGAGTATGCGGTGGTTTGGAAACGACCTCGCGGTGGCCAATTCCCGACACAGCCGTGTTCAACGTGGAAGCTAGTCGAATTGATCGTTGGACATCGTCACAACAGAATAGGATGACATGGCGGGAGAAATAACAGCCGGTCGAAACTGTTGGCGAGCACTAGCACGTGATTTTGTTCAAAGAATGACAAATATAGTCTAGGTAGAAATTTCTTGCAGTTCTATGTACATCATATTTCTAGGAAGCACGACAAGGACATGTTCAAATGGCAGCCCGCCCCTGTCCCAACTTTCTGACCGTCATCTTATTACAAAGTTAAAACAGCAATCTTCATCATACGGTTTTATTCACCATTAGATGAGTTTCCACTGTGTGTTTGCGGAGGAGCCGAGTAGACAATAAAAGACACAGTTGTTTTATTTTAAGTACTGCACAAAGAAGAGTCGTAGTATTCAAGTTGAACTAATGCCTACTATTAATGCTTAATTATTTTGAAAGCCTCTAATTTCAAACCCGTAAAATATTACATAGCATACTATCCGATTATGTTTGTGTAACAATGTATATATTTATAATCATTTCGATTTAACACAGCTATCGCAAATAACTGGTGGCCATTGCAGCTCAACTTCTTCGACATCAAGTTCTAAAATATCAAATAGTGTAGTTTTCAAGCCTGCAATTTGACCCAATGACGGTCGTGTCCGTCCGAGATCTCCATGGACAAATTCTTTGACGTAGGTCCCAGCTTGTGCCGTTACCCGTATCGATATCGTATTAGTGTCACATCTCGCTGCACTTAGTGAGTAGATAAGTTTTTCACGTTCGATTAGTGCGCGTCGATGCAAAACACGCAGAGGTGTAGATTGTTTAATTAGCAAAGGCTTGGAGTCGCTTGCGCTACAGTTTATCCGGTCTATTTGCTGATCGGAAAGGCTACTACCGCTGACAACAGCACACAGAGCTCTATAAATTTTTCGTTTAGTCTCTTCGCCATCTTTAAGTGTTTGCAAATCGGACGGTTGCACAAGAGCTAAATCACGTACAGCAACGTCTGGATATGCCGCAGTATTTATTTGTCGCTGTAAATCGATTAATTCATCAGTGCTCATTTGTTTCTTGCGTGGAGTTTCAAGACGAACGATAAAAGGCCGACCTTTCCCAAGCATCCGAACGTCTACATCCTCACGCCCTGAAGACATGAATATGGCTGATTGCGATCGGGACACGTTTTTACATGATCTAACGATAGCATCTTCGATACAGGCAGGAACACATTCCGAGTTGTTAATCTGGCGCTCCGGCCTGGAACCATAACCAATTACACTTTGATGCAAACTGCGACTGTACTTATTATATCGTCCTCCTATTAACAACGGAGGTCGAGATAATTCTATACTGAAATCACAACCTTGCCTAACTACCCGTTTCAAACTGAAATCATCGTTGGAATCGAAATCTTCTTCTGGCATACGTAACGAGTCATTCTTAAAAAATTCGAAATCATTTTCAATTTGACGCAAGGCAGCAATCACCGAGCTACGATTGAAAATTGTTTGCGAATCGGGTTTGACTTTTCGAGAATTAAGTTTTTTCCCTCGTAAATTGCCTCGAAAGCGTTGCGGCGTGTAATTTAGCAAAACCGAGCAATCCGTGTCTTCTTGTTTATGCGTTATCCAAATATTAATTGTAACGACATCACTACTATCGGCTTCGGTACTAGTGGTAGCGTCTCCATCACTGCCGACGTTCGATTTAGTACTACGGATTGGTAAAGCGTGTTCCGAGGATGTAGAAACCGTCCATCCTGCTCCCAGCTTTTTGACCACCATTTGGTTAACTACAGCTTTAAACGCTTCTTTAATGCTGTATATTGGAACATTATCACGCGGATGTGCACGCAGGAGAAAAAATTCTCGAATAATAAACGACACAGGCAGGGTACATGCAAGTGAAACGCGATGGGTATCAAATTTTTCCGCCAAGAGTAAAGTGGAAATTGCACGCGAAATTTGTTCCGTCTTCGGCGGCTCAAAAATACCAAGGCAAAGGCTACAACAGAGCTGCAGCTGGTAATTTTCATTGGAATCAACTAATGTATCGTCAGTGTCTTTGTCGTTATTATTATCGCTGCTACTGTTGTCATCTGCATAGAACGATAAGATAGCTGAAATATCGCGTGGATGTTGAAGGCGCAATTTACATATTGAGCATGTATATGTTTTTAAACTCATATTTATCAAGGTCTGTCCCTTAATCACTGAAAAAATCACAGCAACTTGTATAAAATTAGTAATTTATTAACTTCAATGAAATGTTTTTCACAGAACCAAGGGGCTTGTCCTCACTCCCGAAAAAATCATACTAGCGATGCAAATAGGGCATAAAGAAAATCAACTAAAGTAAAAGGACAATATTTGCTCCAAAATTTTCAAATGTAATCCATCTTCAGGGATAGCATGCGGATAAGAACTTTGTAATATGGGCTCCAAAGATTCCAAAATCAGCCCTCGGGGCCACCAAAACTCACTAATACTTGTTTAAAAGCCCCATTCAAAACTGATAATCTTTCTATTTTCAAAGCGATACAAAAAATATAAAATTCCTCGATTTTTTGGCTTCGTATCATTAGAGGGTCCTTAACTACTTGATAGATTCATCCCAGGACCACCCGAGCCCGCAGATGGGCAACGGTGCCCGAACAACTCCAATGCTACACAAAAGCTTCCATTTTGGCAGCATTCAGTGGCTTTACTTTGGCAATTACTTGAATGTTTATTTCACAGTGAAACATGTCTTCTTATAAGAAAACAGATAATCCAACATCCAAGTAGCTTTTCTAGCACTTGCCTAGATAATCGCAGAACTACTGTCTATCCAAACAATATCCAATATGAAAAAAGTCACCATACGAACCTCGATTTCTATTTTGTTAAGCCTATATTTAACTGCAAGAGCACATATGCTCAAAACTGAGCGACTTACAATATTGAACACTAAACATAACAACCAGGGATGGTATGGAAATGAATTTCTGATTTCTATTTCCACAGAACTTTCGTGGAGATTTCCGCGAAAATTTAAGACGCATCATGTTTACTCAAAAATAATGCGAGAATTATGTAGAGTATTCCACTAGTGCTTCTTGTACATGGTCATTTCTGTCCTCGTTGGCCACTGTGAATCTCGGCTCACCACCTAGCATAAAACTTTTTGCCTATATAACTTACCACTAGGCATCCCCATCGCCGTAGGGACTGCGCCCGTCAGCCAGGCTGACAACTAGCCGTGGGTCCCGACATCAGCTGCTAGATACAAAATTTAACTCTAGTGTCCAGAATGAGCCGGTACCAGATATACACATAGCTCTAGCAACAGTTAACGCTCCAAGATACAATATTTTCGCTTGGCTAATTGCCCATGATACAAACATGTCTCTTGGCGAATTTTTTGCTGCAAAACAAACACTAACATTAAATGCCAGCTTATCCCTTCCGTCGTCTGACCATAACTTATACCCATCTTCACTTTCGCTACGAGAGGGCATATTCAGATAGTTTTTGACATCTTCATCGGTTACCTAAATCTCTTTTGTAATACATTCAAGCTTTTTGCAATATTGCCTGCAGAAGCCTTGAATATGTTTGTTTTCTAGGCTGATAGTATCATGCGCGCTAAATGTCGGCCCAACTGGTTGTATTGCTTCATGCTGGAAACTAGAGTTTAGGTTTGTATGTTGACCCGTGGCTGGTTGTCACCATTGCTATCGAGCGCAGCCCTTAAGGCGATGGGGTTACCGAGCGGTAAATTATAGAGGTTAAAAGTTCAACGCTAGATAGTGAACTAAGATTCACCGTGGACCAAGGGAACTAAAATGTCAGGCCATGCGAAAGACATGAATTATTTAGCGGAGCATCAATACAAATAGCACGTGCCGTAATTCCAGCAGCAATGTTTTATAGATGAGAAAAGAATACAGGATAACTATTTTCAGACTTTTCGCATAAGCAAAATTATTTGGCAAAACAAAAAGTTATTTACATACGGAAGTGGAATTTCCATAAAAAAAACAGTGTAAACACCATCTATGACAGCAACTCAATTTGTGTCAACTATGTGGCGAACGCACTGATTATATGTATTCGTGTGCGAGAAAGCTAAAATTCCAATCAAACTCTCAAAAAGTATACATTGAGTGCTATAGTTCCCTACTGAATATGCTGATGTAGGAATTTAGTCAAAAATAAGCCTACGATATCCCTAAGCTTCTGTCGTGGGTAGGTGTCGGGCAACCGACACCTGAAGTCCAATCTACATAGCTTTATCTAACCAAATAACGTAACACCATTCAAGCTTTACTGTTCCAGGGTAAGAATATGACAGTGATTTGTTGTAGTAAATGGCTGTTATAATCTGGGTACATCAGGCGCTCATGAATTTTTACGCTATACAATGGATTTATAAAAATGTATCTCTAAATCAATTGTTGTTGATATATATGACGGAGCTGACCTTAGTTTTACCGCGGGATTCAGAAGGGCTATAGGCTTAGCTTACGAACTTTTATTGTTCTCACAGTCAGCACAACTGAGATCTAAACGCAGACGCAGTATTAAATCAGGATGAATACGGCAACTCCATTATCGGGGACATTGAAAACTAAATTCAAGAAATTTGAATAATTATACCTAAAACAGGTACTGTTGCGCTCTTGTTTCTCGAATCTCTCCTAGAACTAAGTTGATTTCCTAAACCCACTTCTTTTATCCTCTGCACAAGGAAATAAAATCCTTATACGAACTTGTCCATTTTTACTTCAAATTACTTTATATCTACCATTCATTTCTATAGTGGCACCGTTGTCCTCCGTAACTGAGAACTCGTTTTCTTAATCTTATGACCGCATAGAAGTGCGGTCTGGATATTAATGTTGTGTAGTCCGTTATACCATTTGCTTAGCCCACCGTGTGTACGGCAGCAAGCAGTAGTAGTTTACAGATTTGGTTACCCAATTTACATGCCGCAGACAATTCTGAGCAGCCAGAGCTCCTTATGAGAACCACTAAAGCTTGTATCGGGTATCCAGGTAGGCAACCAAGTATCCGGGTAGATTAAGCAGATTGAGTACACGGTTCACGATTTACTGCCCGACGCCTAAGCTCACTAAAGAGAGATGGAAATATATGCTATTAAAATGTATGAATCTATTTGCGAAACAATAGCAACTTTCGAAATTTGTGCATCACGACAATGCCGACAGTTGACATAAAATACCCGAAACGCTCTCTTCATGGCAAACAGAGTCAATTTAGTTATATCCGCAACAATAATTTACAGTGATAGTAGTGTTACAAATATTTACTTTCCTACACATTTATAGCAAAATGCGATGGTAACTGCGAAATCAATGATGTCTTGTGATGCCATCAATTCTCACGAAAAATCTTGAACGTATGCCGTAATAAATATTATAACAGTAAAAGGTAGATATTGAACACTGTAACAATTTTAGATTGCGGTGTCGAAATTTTAATATTATACTAGGATGTTAACGAATGTTCCAGGCACAGTATTTTTTCAGTGTAAACAAAATTAAAGTAATGATGTAAATATATTGTATTCAACCAGCAATAATCAAATGTTGTAGCTAAAATAGATGAATGTCAGCATGGGTAAGACTTCTTCATGTACAGTATTGTGTTTCATGTAAACAAGTACACATGAAGCAAATGTCTAAGGCCAGACGAATGTCTAAATCTTCATCAAATATAATTTATAGTAAGCACCTTGATCGTCGGATTCCCAACTACAGTTAACAAAAACAAGGAAACAAACCAGAGTTTCAGTGCTAGCTCTGCAATAACTTGCCATTTTATTTTTCACTGCATGATTATATGAATTACGAGTAGAAATTCGTATAGACTGTCGGCGTCGAAGCCTTTAGAGTGGTCATAACCAAAAGTAGTAAAAGGCACAACTACAGTACCTACCAAAAATGACTGTCACTCGCTCGCGACTCCCTTAAAATAAATTTGTTCCAAAATTAGAATTAACTATTAATTTAAAGTTTCGAAATCTCGAGCTAGCCACACGCTCGAAATGCGACGGCCATTTTTGGCGAGTACTGTAAGTGTCTATATGTTTGCGGCAAAATACCATAATGGTTTATGCTTCTTTTTTACAAATCTGTAGGTTTGTTACAAAAGTTGCGCTGTTTTCTCGAATTTAATACACTAAAGATCCAATGGTAGTTGGAAAAAATTATATAACTTGTTTCATGTAAACAAATATTTACATTGTTACGATTCCTAGACAGACACGATGAAATCTATTTTACGGGATTTTCCGGCCCCTGCTAAATCAATTAGAACCCCTGAAACAGCTCAAGAATCGTGCGTACACGCCACGGTTGGAAAAATCTGCAAACCGCAGTACTAGCCAGAATTGGTTGTCCCGCTCGCGACTCGCTAGAAAGAAATTTGTTCTAAAAATAGAATTTATTAATTTCGAAATCTCGAAAGAGCCACTCGAAATGCGACGGTTATTTTTAGAGGGTACTGTACTGAGCCCTGGTTCCTATGTTATGAATCCGCTCCGTCATTAATAAATTGTATATGGCAGATGTTGTAAATAATTACAGTGTTGGTTTCGCCGTCGCAGTTTCTTTAAGATTATATTACGGTCACATATATTTACTAATTTTATGTATTTTATTATCAATGAAAAGACTATGATCCCTTTCTGTAGCGCCAAAGTAGTTAACATTTAATGAAGAAAACATCAAAATTACAAAGACGGTATCAAAAATTTATATAGTTAGTACTTTCAACAAAAATAAGTGTTATTTGTTGAGCGATCTAACAGCTCATGCCCTCGTTTAGCATGTTCACAATATTCTTTAACACATTTTGTAACTACGGATGTAATTACAAGACATCGGAAGTACGGGTGTAATTACAAGAGATGCGAAGTGATTTAACATACAAAGTTTCATGCACAACGAGCACAATTATGCCGCATGCTGTGCGTCAATGCAGAAAACATAAATGTAAGCTGTAATGAACCGTTTGCTGTAGGAAAACTTGGATTAGAAAGACAAAGTTTCATGCACAACGAGCACAATTATGCCGCATGCTGTGCGTCAATGCAGAAAGCATAAATGTAAGCTGTAATGAACCGTTTGCCCTACGAAAACTTGGATTAGAATGACAGTTTCATGCACAACGAGCACAATTATGCCGCATACTGTGCGTCAATGCAGAAAACATAAATGTAAGGTGTAATGAACCGTTTGCCGTGCGAAAATCTGGATTAGAAAGTGAATTCTATCGCGATATTTAATCTTGGTTAAGCGATGTAAGTTGACGTTATGTATGACCCATGAGTGCAGCGCTCTGGCTGGTAGACCAGCAACCGCAGGCGAGCGGACCGGCTTAGTTCCACAAAAGATGCCGGTCGCCCCGTATACCGATTAGAACGTCGTGCGCTGCTGCTGTTACATTACGTATAATTAGATTTTGCTACACATATGACATATAATTATCCATTTTATTTAAAGTTTATTGTCGCGAAACGTAATTAATATCTCTCAACACACGTACAATAATTTTGTCGTGTATAGTTTTGAATGTAGAATATATTGATGTTCTGCATCAGTAAATAGATAAGAAATACTTTTTGTGTATGGAATCAAGTTTGTTTTCACCACGCATTTTTAATGTCATATTATTTTTGCTGTTTTTAAGGAATGACCAAAATATTGTTATGCCAAAATGACCGCAACTGTCACTGCAAACAGGTATATCTCAGTCGTTACAATAAGATGTCAAAACAATAAAACAATTTAAACCAGTGGACGCAATATCAATAATTACGTATAATTAGACAATATTCTAATGGACCTAAACCTATGTCTCTCAGTTGCCATTCTAGAACTACGACTAATTACTAATCACCATTAAGACCATAAAAATAATACAATAATTAGGTACTTCCAATAACTCCAAAACAATATTGATCGAATTAGCAATCTAAAAGTGTTGCTCCTTATGACAGAGACTTATGCAGCAGGTAATGCCAGACATCACTCAGAACACAAGGTCAAAAGAATTGAGCCGACTTTTCTCAACCTTTAGAATTTACAGTCCAACATGCTGTTGCTGTGGCCACGATCAATGCAGAGGTTACAACTGACTACATGCACTGGAGTTTAGCACACTGTCCATAATTGGTGCCCCCCGAATATGTGCTAATACTAGTTTGTTCGCGTACCCTAGAATATTTTATTACAATGACGCTAACCTGTGTGAATTTTTACGATATTCCCGCTATAAATATCAACAGCATTCATAATAATTTCTACCTCACACATCAGTTCTACCACCGCTTCAATAATTCAACCACGGTGCCCGCTACCAACTACACGGCGTCGCTTTGGCCACCTTCAGTTCGTTTTAAAACAGGAGATAGTGATTCGATTGTATCGTTCAGCGGTAAATGTTTTGATGGTATTCCAGCAGCGTTGAGTTGGTTCACTGTTTCAACGTCCACGTCGCCTGACGCAATGCAGCTATCATTATTGTCATATTTCCCTTCGTTGAATGCCTTAGTCACTTCTGGTTCATAGTATATTTCGAACATGTCTCGAGCAGTTATTGGTGGTAGCTCTGACTTTTCAACTTCATTGTTCGCAACATCAGCGCGATAAGATACGTAGGGCTTGAGCTGAAACATTATAGTACTAATATAAATGTCGCTATTTCGCTACCACTTCGTACACATAAAACAAAACAATGTATGTACAGTGAAGGACAGAAATAAAAGCAAAACATCACAGAACACTTCTCGAGAAACCAGCACCTGATAAATTGATACTAGCAACGATTTGCTGTTTTCTGCCTTTAAACGTATTATTATGGTGATGGTGTACCATTATAATGATTTGGATGGCTGTGACAGGATTTAATGTACATATATTAAACAGTATTGTAATCCATACAAGCAACTGTGCAAGCAGTTGCATGCTAATGTATAGATATAAGATATAGACACAGTATCGTCACAAAACAGAAAAACACTAAATATGTATGCTCAAAATGCAATTAGAAAATCAAGACGACAAATCTCAAACAATAATTTTTTTACAAAAGTAGATTCAAATCACAATAATAATTAAAGAAACCATAACCAAACTCTAAATATAAAACTGAGAACACCTCGCAATCCGACAAATCCGGCACAACTAGCTCGGGTAAAGCTTCGCGTGGCAATCGAAAAACGTCATCATCCAATTCCCCGTAATCGCCGACAATATACTCGTGAAATTGTTCACCAAGAAACTTCGCTGCACGCTGGTTAATCCTGTACTCGTTATCTTCACCAAAGAAATCTAAACAATTTTTTGACGAATGTAAAGTAAAATATTGCAATACGGCTGAAAATTTATTAATAAATAAGATACAACAGGTCAGTATAGGTTGTGTAAATCACTGCATCCGCTTCAGTTGATATGATTACTTAGTTATTGCTGGCATATACTTATCTAACTTACTGCTACAGACAAGAGATAAATACAAATATTCGTGAAAAATTCACAACTGCCTAAGTTCCCTTCGTGTCAATTATTTTCTTTTATTTCCACCCCCGTACAAAATCTCTATTTACAATGTATTATATCCTCGAGTTATCCTATCTATGTGTGTAGGATCGAAATAGTGTCGCTGGTTTAAACGACCTATTTAATGCTATGTTAATGTAAAATAACGTATCTCCATATTTTGGCAAAATTGAGTAACATAGGTGTCCATGAACAGCAGATGATTTCATGAAGAAACTCGAATCTCCATCCGAAGCTCAAATTGGCGTATTTCCGAAAGTTTGCTACCCTTTCTCAGGGTAAAAACGCTTAGATCTGGAGGTACCATCGTAGTTGGCTCGCCTACGTTTCCATCATAACGCTAGTTGTTAAAAACTTTAATTCACGCATCAAGACAATAACCCATGGCTGACAAGCAGTTGTACTGATTCTTCGTACGATGCGTTGTGTGATATACATAAGTATTAAGCCATTATTTCTAACAGTATCGCTGTATAAAGCAGAAATGGGAAGGCACTTGCTATATGTCCCAATGACTATTACAATAGCTATGGTACAAACTCGAGATGCATACATATATTAAGCGCCCACATTGACTATATACAAATACCTGAGCAGCCGTTAGATCGAGTAAATGAATCGTAGAGTATCGCGAGAGGCAAAATTATAACTATAACTGAAGGGGAGTGATCCAACTGGATAAGAGTACCATAGGTAAAAATTTGACTGTTTATGAGCCTGTATATTCAAGAAAAAAATTGACATGATAGGCTGGGTGGGGACTGCAACATGATCCAAATTTACTACAATGTACATATCAGTGAGTAACCGGAACTGCGATTTTTAGCCGGAACGGAAACCGGAATCTGGTCTACTCAAAAAGATAAAACACAAGGCAGTCCAAGCGAGTTTCATGTTTGTTGGTGGTGGTGAACAGTGTGAACACAAGAGTAATTTAACGGATTAAAAATGTCGGCTTAATAAATTATTTTAAAATTCAAATGGCACGCCATTACTCCTCTGAGGCGCTACATGGGGCAATAAATGCAACATTTCACTAAAAAATGTGAAATTTAGGCATTTTTTCAACTAGTTGTAGGTGGGCCTGTAGATTTTTGGGATAACTGGATACGATGAATGTAATTGTATTTACGTGAAAAGCAGTCAGTTCGGCAAGTATTAGGGCACTACAACGTTAATTTTTTCTTTAAATTTATTATTGTTTTTTGAAAGTTGTGACTCAAAAATTTCGAATTGTTTTGTTGAATAGAAAGCTAAGACAAACAATTCCCACAAGATTATAAAAATAATCCTATTGATGCAACTTTAAATTTGTCAACCTGCATCACGAACCAAAACCCACTATTAAACACTGGGAATTTATGTACTTAAAAATTATAAACACGTTAATGTTTTATTTTGATGGACTACCGTTATCTCTCTGTGCCATATAAACTGTTGAGTAGAAGTGGAGAAAAGCCTGGTGAAAAAGTAGAAAGCTAGTCAGAGGAACCAGAGCGAACACAAAATAGAAAAAAATATTTTTTTTATTTTTGTGTTGTAGAAGTAACTTAAGTTGTAAATGTGCTGCACTTATGGTTTAGTTTGTTAGCTATCTTTGACTAAGAAATGGAAAACTTTTATTACAAATTTCGACATACAGATATCCAAAAGAAGTGAAACCGGAACTTCGATTACGGCAAAAATTACGCGGCACCGGAACCCGAACTTTAACGGAAGCGGAATACCGGTTAATCCCTCATAGATTATATAAGCAAGTGTAGCTTGGACGATTTAACAAATATCCTCAGTGTATGTGTATCCATTGTCACCGTAACAACTACTGCCATAATTGGTTCAGCCACCGCAGTCTAGAAAGTTTGAGAATATTTCTCTGAAGATTATTATTGTAGCTTCAAATTCACAGATATATAATGTAAGTTTGTTTTATCACCAAGGTGAGTGTTGAATATGTAACCCAGAGAAACGTACACAGCTATTTTGCGCAGTAACTTACAAAATGATCCAACGAACATAGCCATATTGCTTCAGCATTTGAGAAGATATTTCCCATTATTGTGCTCGCGATGTGCAAACATACAGATGACACAAATATGTAGATTACACGAAAAATACATGATATCCTCGTTGATATCATCACAAAACTTACGCTTAGGCGCGGGCTCCTGCAGAAACCATGGAGGAATTTCTTGTAAAGCTTTGCTCCAGTTATCGTTAATATCGTGTATTCGTGGACCCAATATCCGAAGACCGGATTTTCGTTTCCAAGTCTTTGGCTGTGGCGGAGGGTGCGAAACAAAGTTTTTTCGATGAACCACGCAACAAGCTGAGGTTGAGACAGATCGCACTGTTGTAAGAAAGCTGCGTTTGCAAGAGAAGCGAAGAATGAAATACATTACATAAAGACTTTTAGCCACAATACAAACTATGTATATAATTTAAGCTTTAATTCATTATATTAATCTGATATTTTAGAATTCAGTACCTGATTGATAATGACATACGTTTACAGCATAACACAACTTGTTATCTTTATAAACAAACGAATTATACGAAGCGTTTCGTTCCTGAAAGCCCGGAAAGACTCCGTGTTTCAGCGAAACTTAGCTCCAAGCATCTCCCCCTAGTTCAATCAAGTTGGTTAGTTCGTACGTGGTCCCACATCAAGATAACAATGTGGTAACAGAAGAACCCATCGCTGCATTGCTTCTTGTCCTGGTGAAGGTTTTCTAGTAAATGATGGCGACTTAAATGGTGACGTCGGTGGACAAAGTGATAGCTACGAGTGGCATGGTAGCAAGGGGTATGGGCGACACAATGAGGATGGCGAAAGAATACTAAGTTTTTCGCAGTTATCACATCTGTTGATCACAACACGTTTTTCAAAAAGCCATACAGTCATGTGAACACCTACACATAAGTGAAGGCAGAAATAGTCAAATCGATTACATCTTGCTGCAGCGTAGCCACTTGTCTGCAGCGACCGACACCAAAGTCATACCATATCATCGTGTGGCGCCACAAAGCACCAAAAATGCACCAGAAAAGATCAAATTAATGGCGATGCTACCAGAACAAAGAGCAAACTTTCTAGCTACATTCAATTTATCAACAAGTTCGTATGGCGGCATCGATGAAACATGGGACGACCTGTGTGCAAAGCAGTCACACAGGCTGTCAAAACAACACTATGCTTAACGAAGCCAGGCAGGCAACGCAACGAGAAGTGTATTTGGTTTTGGAATGAGGAAGTTGAACAAACAGGTTCGAGTAAAGAAGTAGGCACTGAAGCAATGCCGTCAACAGCAGACAGATAACAGCCTGGACGAGTACTAGACTGCCAAAACGGCACCCAAAGCAGCTGTGGTAGTGGCTAAGTCTGCCCACTACGACCGACTATGTACCAAGCACTACACGAAAATGGGGCTAAAACGCAGTATATCGTCTAGCAAAAGCCCGACACAAGGCTTCAGCGACATTGAACACTACGTGTGCGTTAACAATACAGACGGTATAATGCTGCTGGAAAACAAGCTATCGTGCGGCGTTGGCGTCAACACTTCAACGAAATCTCGAACATCGAGTTCCTATGCTCAGAAATTCCAGATGGTCTTCTCTATAAATGGTTCTGTGCTGGACATTAGTCAGGTAATAGCGGTGCAAACAACCCGAAAAATGAAGAACGCAAAAGCACTTGTTCCTGACGATCTTCCAAGAGATATCTATAAATTACAGGTAATGGGCATAGCAACAAGTGGTCGGCCACCTTTCTAGACAGTATCATCACAGAAGGGCAGACACCTGCAGATTGGGCAACAAGCATCACAGGGGTGACAATCTTCAAGAACAAAGATGATTTTGCTGATTGTGCAAACTGCTGACTTGTCAAAATGCTATCACCTACTATGAGGATATTTGAGCAGATGCCTGATGCCCGTTGCGCCAACCGATAGAATTGAGTGACAACCACAGCAGCTTTGTGAATTTGGGCACCACTAATGCAATATTTACAGCTTGCAATCTGATGAAGAAACGCTGTGAAAAACGAGCTTCACCTCGGTTTTCAGCATCTGGAAAATGTACTTGATGGCGCCCCGAACGTTCTGATATGGTACTCACTCCTAATCATGGCGTCTCTGAGTACCTCGTGCTACTTTTACAGTTTCCATGCAGCAACATCAGTAGCCGAGTACGCTGCACTGCTGGGATGTCGAAAACTTTCCAGTTAAAGTTGGTGACCATCATAGCTCAGTACTCTCATTTGTGTTCATCACTGTGATGGACACAATAACCAAGGAGCAACAGCTAGAAATACCGCACACCAACCATCGACGACAACATGCTAGCCTCCGCTGGCCAAGATCTCCAGCAACAGGTGCTAGTTTGGAAAGAAAAAGTACAACATGGTCTTCAGCAGAATACCAAAAATACTGAATATCTGCACAAGTGCAGTACAGCGTCCTTGTCCGGGTACAAGACCTGGCTAGATCTGACCCGTTTATATACACAAATTCTGCGCTGCAAAGGATGGTAGATCGTAGCAGAATGTGTAGGTGTAGTAATTATTGTCAATAGCCTGGCAGCAATGGCACTCGGTCTGCAGACTGCTCTGTGATCATCGAATACCAGAGAGGCTCAAAACACCGTAGCGCGTTTTTTGTTTACGGAGCAGCTAGCAGGATAACTACTGGCAAAGCTGAGCAACAGTTTCGCACAACGGAAATGAAAATGTTGAGAGGTCACTACAAAAACGACATACCCGAATCCGGAACGAAAAATCAGTCAAAGTATGGGTATGGCTTCGATTCCGAGCACGCTACGAGAAGAAAAGTTGCGGTAGTTTGGCTATGTCCGTCATTTACCTTTGGATGACACTAGAGCATCAAATAACATGGGTTAAAAAAACGACGCAGCGGCAGACCTCAAACCAGGGTTCCCACGACTACGCCGCTGTCAAATTCCCGGTTTTCTCCAGTTGTACTCAAACGAACTACGCAGCTCTAATTCCCAATTCTCAAAACTGCAATAGCACCATTAATAACAGTTCATACTATCAGAATCCACCTTAGTGTAGCTCTATTCATATTCCAAGTTTCATTCGAATGTATAAAGCGGCTGGCGAGCTACACTTCTGTCAATTTTAATTCAAAATTAAGAAAATCTGCATTTTTTAATTTACGGTCGGGCCGAAATTAAAATTTTTGAATGTTCAATGTGGCATAATTCCAGGTTCCAAGCCAACTCAAACTTTCGCTCATAATATATATATGTACATATCCAATACGACCTATCAAGGCAGGTGATGTGAGATGTACTGCATGTTCCAATCATGAGTGCAAATATTTCGTACGTTTGTTATCCGACATTATATTCTTACGGTAATAATTAAGCCGAAACTGATGCGCAACTAAATTAAAAATGGCCCACCTACCATTCGTTTGTGTTGGTGAACAAATGCGAATCTTGAAATTGTGAAAGTTCTAATTAGCAGTGAACCGTTTTCTATTCATAAGAAATAGCCATAATTCTGTCCCGATACAGTTAGTAATTTCTGGCAGTTGAATTCCGCTTTGTCCAATTTTCGGTTAACGGTAACCCGTGCCAAATTCTCTTCTTGTGCCGTAACAATGGTTTTCGATTCCACATCGGCTTTGACATAATAGGATGGCCAGCGGGGCCATTTTAAGTTTAATCTCGCATAATGTTTCCAACAAGTACTTTCTACACAACATTCAAGAACGGAGTCGTACGTTTAACGAAGTACAGTCCTCGCCAAAAATGAGTATATACTATTATTTCGATGTTCGCTCGAAGTTCGTTCAATTAATATAAAATTTTGTCCGAGACGTCTTCCAAATTTTGGCGCGCTTTTTTAATTTATTCGAGAGCTGTTCGAAGTTTGTTCGAAAATAAATAAAGTTTGTTCGTTTCCTGTTCGATGTTTGTTCGTTCGAAAGGCGACGCTCATTTCTGGAGAATACTGTACTTGCGGTTAAGTTTATCGATGTCAAGTGATTTCGATAACCGTGATGTAGATAAAAATTATCGATGTCCGGTTTGTAGAAGTGACAGCACGAAAATACAAGTAATGCTGGAAACCAATCATCCGCAAGCAGGCGCTCAACCGTCTGCGCTATCCCTGCGCGACAGAGGTGAGAAGTTGGGCTCGAGGTTCAGCTGGACGTTTGGAGGATAGAAGACTAATCACCCTAATTTTTTCACTCTTCGTTGAGGTAACCGAAATTGTTTCACTATCGTTTTCACTGACTTCGCCCAAGGAAATACAGTTGTTCAAGGCCCCTCGAGTTAAAGAGTCTTTGGAAGAGGGGGAAAACTTTCGAAATTTTACGAACTCCTCAATTTGACCAAAACTTAAAATTTTGTGCACTTAACGTTTAATGTATTTCCCGAATTTGTTTTAACACTTCCAAATTTAGCCAAAATTTCCAAAAATTTTAGCGCTCCATGGGCGCGAGTTTGACGGGAGAAGGGGGAGCAGACTTGACGCCCTACACATGTAATATATAAATTTAAAACCTTGTGAAAACAGCTGTAGAACTTGTTTATACCCATAGCAATATAAATACTTCGTGAGTCCACGTTGCGTTATTAATATTCTGTGCAGGTGCAAAAGTACTATGAAGGTACCCGAAGCGATATGTTTACTGTTTTGATTACCCAGACAAAACATGTTTAATATATTTGTAAGAAACCAATTGTAGAACTATTTTTATAAGAAAACAAGATAATATTATACTACATGTTTCATATTTATACTAGACGCGACAATATGCCGCTAAAAAAGCAGACATTTTAGGTATTTAATGCATTATTAACCATAAAGAAAGTAATAAATCCGCCTGATATAACACGGCAGATGTAGACTAGCGCCATTGCATTACGATACAGTTTGCAGTCGGTGCGCACATTTTAGTGCAAACATGGTACTGTAGTAGCATACGGAGCGCCATCGCATGGACGAAGGTTCAAATTTTCGGCGCCCAGTTATTACAACATGCCGCCTTATCAATGTCGCGACAGTTTATATTATTGCGCCGGTTGCACCAATATGTGGATGCTGTTGTGTGAGTTTTACCGGTTTGTGGATGGAATCATTACAGTTGTATCAATTCGTAGATACTGTCATGCCCGCTATACCAATTTGTGTACGTATAGTTATAAATACTGTCGTTGTTGTATTCACCATCAGCAAGTAACTGTCATGCCAACGTCAGCAACTTAGTGTACTAGAGAATCACAGCATATTGTACCGCACCGACCTACGACCAATTGCCAATGTTATAAATTTTGTAATGGCATGCTGGGCCTGATGGGACAATGATATTAATTTTACTTATGATAATATATACTTTAATTCTTTTGTCAGAAATGCTAATTAAATTTGACATCATTCTTTGCTGGTGCACACCAAACGGGGATGACATAGGATATTGTTTGCATGCATGGGTTGCACGGGCGTAAGCGGTGTACGCGAACCTCTGAACTAAACCCACATAAGATCGGAAATAACGCATTGCTGTGAAAATTGCAATGTTCGCTGTTCCCTGTTTGGTACCAGTAAGCCGTTAATTCATTCGTGTAATGCCTGTGACCATCTATATAATGATTCCTAGGTGACATTAACTCGTGCCTACAGCAAAATATAGAATGCAGGTAAGCGTATTTGCATCCAGAAGATTACATAGTTGAAGCCTATTTTTTCTGAAATAATGGCTGGTATTATCTATGGTAAGCCCAATGATAAAGGTGTCAAAGTTTATTTGATAACGCTTACGTCTCAGTCGGTGGTGCAAAAACTTGGGTGCGGTAGCACATGTTAATGACATCGCCCACGACGTAGCGCGGCCATTAATTCAGCAAATCTTAAAATTGTTATAACTTCAGTGAGTCTAACGTTATCGCCATCGGCTATTCTTGTGTGATATCTGATTCTGTCATCCAACCATGGCATTAGCTGTCGGCTTATTGTTCTTCATTATTCTATGGGATTACTCTGAATGTAAATTTAATTCCTGGGGAAAGTTCATTGCCTCAGGGAGGATGTGCACCTGATATTTTAGAAGTTTGGCAACTTGCTAATTTTATCATTAATTAAGCTAATTAGCTAATTAACACCATAATTAAGCTCATAACAGCTTAATTATTGGTTTAGAGTCGATTTAACGGCATATACGTTGAGTTTTCCATGGGGAAATAAGAAAATAGATGCATTGTACATACAAGAATAGTATAGTACGAATGTTATAGGCAAAATTATTTTCAGACTCCATGTCCTATGATTTTATTGCTGTGCTTCGATTACCATTCATCACCATGCTGTATAAGCCACGTGACTTCCTTTGTCTTGCTTTTCGTTCGAACGGAATAAAACTATTCTTTCATTTACTCATTGTTGTCTAGGTAATAATATATTCTCAAGACATTGAGTACGTTCTTATTACTAATGCCGTCGCTCCGCTCAAAAATGTAGTTCCACTACGACTGGTTAATATTCTTTATAAGCAGGCGCGACATAGATAGGTAAAAGCGGATTGATACGGGGCTCAGGTCTTTGATTCTGGATTCGGTAAGGCGGCACTACTATCCGATCTAAATGTTATATACCAATTTTTCAGTTGGGTCTAGTGATAGGTGCTGCAATCATCAGAGAAGTCAGGAGCAAAGAAAGAGATGTCGTTAGGAAAGTTGGGTAGGAGTCAGATTTGAACCCACTGTCAATTTTACGACATCTTGCTCTCATGATTTCACTCAAATATTACCAAAATTCTAGTTAAAAAGCTCAAAATTCAAAACTGTATTATTTCTGTTTTGATTCAAAATCTAAAGGCCCTACGAATTTTTTTTTAATTTTCACAGCACTTTGGAGTAGTACTGGAATTAGTACATATGTGGTATAATTTGGAAATATGCTGAATTTTACAAAGTACACATTTAGGCTAGAAATCGACTTCTTACTAACTATAACTGCTCTAGCTGACAGCGCTCAATGTGCACTATATCTCTCTACGGTTCATTGAGCAATGATCTGCATGACTGATTGTCTCTATCGCCTATAGGAGACGTAACTGAAGTGTGGTTAGCAGCCGCTCAGAATTTGTAGCTTCCATGTTACAGCAGAGCGACGTCTAGGGTGGTTCCATGTTGTTGCAACGCTAGCGCTTAGGAGTTTAAACGGTAGCGGCTCTTGTTCCATGCCTAGCGTATTGCCCAGTAGTCGCATTCTCTCCTGCTGTAGCAACCGTTTCAGTGAAGTTGCGTACTGAATTCGACGCGCAAGTTCGTGATGCAAGTGATCAGCCTTGCTGCTATTACACGGCGAGGATGCTGCAACGTTGAAAGTTTTCAAACACTTGAGTTTCATAACCAAGTTGTTGTGCAGGTCGTTAACTATAACTGGCCCAGTTGCGTATACTAATACAGTTCGGACGGCGACATTGTAAATTCGTTATTTCGTGGACAGTCTCTATCACTGGGTTGCGAAAGCGACTTCAATCTACTGAACGCAGACCTGGGTTTTTGGTTATCTGACGGTCTATCTTGTTGCCGCACGATGTGGTAGCAATAAATGTTCTGCGCAGATAGCGAAACACAGCTGCGTTTTCCAGCTTGATATTGCTAATGAAAGTGGTTTTAACGTTAGCTGTACAGCAGGACATGATCTTTGTCTCTTCAGCGCTGATTCCTAAGCCCACTAGCTTGCTGGCTGCATTTATTCGGTCGAACAGATTGTATTCGTCGTGACTGTATAGTAACATGGCGATGTCATCTGCATAGTCAGTGTCAATAAATAGCGTGCCTGAGTTATTTTACACGGCACCATCGCTCGCCTGTAGACTTCTTCACATTACCCAGTCAACTGCTAAGTTCAATAGGCTGTGGATAGAATAGAACCCTGCCTAAAACCCATACCCATACATATTTCGAATGGTTTTGACGTGGTAGCATCCATTTGGACCGCGCAGAATTGTCGTTCGAACAGTATTTGTATCGTCGTTTACCAGGTTTTAGGAACTCCGACGGCTTCCATGATTTGGTAAAGCGAAGTTTTAGTCACGTGTTGAATTCAAATGTTTCAGTTGATACCGCAGCAAAGCGCCAATATCGAAAAGGCAATCTGTGAAATAATAGCCATGGACTAAGACCCATTTTGAGTTATAAATTACCAGCAATATTGTTATATTACATGTATGTATATGTATCAGTTATGTATGTAACCCGGGTCTGGCTCCGGGTATTGGTTCTTAAACATTCCGGGCCAGGGTATTCGTTTTCAAAAATTTATATACGTGGTTCGGGTCTGGTTATTATATTTTGCAAGGTCCGGGTTCGGGTAATTTTGAAAAGTTGCAACTCAAGTCTCTAATTGCTTTTTTACTAGACATACTGGAGTACTCGAACACTTGATATGGAAACCCATAATACAATTTCTTATAGAAAACATTATCATCACGAGCAATCAGCATGGTTCGCATGCCGGCCGATCAGTCATCTCGAACCGCCTAACGTCGCTGGACGACCTAGCCTCTGCTTTCAATGATCCATCTCTGCCCGGCGTCGATGTGATTTATATAGACTTTCGGAAAGCGTTCGATACGATTCCAATAAGCCGCCTTCTATTCCGAATGAAGTGCTGCGGCATACGCTGACGGCTGCTCGGTTGGTTTCCCCATTTTCTCATCAACCGTCGTCAACGAATTCCACAGGGTTCTATACCTGGTCCCTATTTCTTCTTTATATACATCAGTGATCTTGCTAGTCGGTTAGAAAATCTCTGTGCAGCAGATTTATTCGTCGACGACGCCAGCCTGCGTCATCAGCTGACTGCACCTGCCGGTAGCTACTGACTGCAGCTGACCCTTGACGAATTGGCGCGCTGGTAAGACTACGTGCTTATGTTTCCAAAGCTCACGAAATGCAAGTCACTCCCAATCAGTTCACGATATCCTTTTAATTATCACCTCAGGGCTGGCCCGATACAACAGATTTCATTATTACGAGATTTGGGTGTTATTATGACCGATGACCTTCGCTTTAACTCCCACATCGACAACCTGGAAAGTCGAGCATATAAGAAGATCGGTCTTATTGGACGTGCGATTGCCGCTCGTACGTCATCGGTCAAACTCCTCACTGCAAGGCCTTCGTTAAACCCTTAGTGCAATTCGTCTCTGTTATCCGGTGGCAATCCTATGTCACACTGATCGATCAACTCGAAACTGCCAATGCTCTCTGTCTTAGGCTGGCGCAAGACTACGATCCCGCCGATTTTTCTACACTCTCCCAGCGAAGAGAAACCACTGATATAGTATACACGTTCAAAGTACTGAATCGGAAGACCGTTCTTCAACCTGATGAATTATGTGTCCAGTCATTCACGGACCATCTCAGGTCGCATAGTATGAAGCTGGCAGTGCGTTATGAAAGTACCAACGTTCGGCGTCATTTTTTCAATTGGAGGGTTGTACTTAAGTGAAATATCCCACTTGATAGCGTCATCACTGCCAGGACTATAGCTACTTACAACATCGTCTCAGACGCACCCGGAAGTGTCTCTGCGACATAGGGTTAAGTCTATAAGGTAATGCCGAAACGCAATTGGAGATTAACTTCGTCTCGCCGCTTAATTGTAAAATTACTTCAACCTACGGAAACAATTGCAATCACTCTATACACCAGGAATTTTAGCTACCGGCTTAATATCTCCACATGCCTTAGCATGGGTGATCGAGACAGCTGTCCGTACCTCAAATTAGGCTTGCACGTTCCCTTCCTAAATGACTTCGCATCATTAGCCCCAATCTGCTTCGCTGCCTCAAAGGCTCTGCTGGCAAATGCACGGCTGTAATAACGCAGGCTTTGTGCTATGAAAAAGATATGCCAGTTTAATTGGAATGCCAAAGTGTAACTGGAAGTTCAGTGTGTCCACTGTTATATTGTTTTGGTTTTATGGGGGTAGGGGTTGGTAGGGGATTTTTCTTATGTCGGCTATCGGAATTAAAAAGCGGACGGGATTCGTCACCGAACGACTGTGCGGCTCGTGTTGTGGCCAGTAGAATGCCGGTGGGACGCTTGGTATGGCGCGCGTCTTTCTTTTTCGCGAGCGAAGCTAGTGCCTTATATTTTGCGTTGCAGCGTGACCTTGTTCGGCTCTACGTGCTCGAGTTCCAGATTGTAGGTCAACAGACACTGATATAAAATGTTTATTACGATTGATAAAATATTAGCAATGTTACGCCGTTGATTCCTTTCTGCACTATTTTTAATAACCAGATACAAACACGTACTTCCTCGATGCTCGTTTTGAAAAGCTTTGGTGCCGTTCTTTTGTACCGTATTTTTGCTCACTCAGGCTTCGCCCTAATGCTTCTATAACAGTTAGTGGAGCTCTTGCTAACAAAACCGCGGCACTTTCTTTCGTACCGAACTATTTTTAGCTGACACTAGCATTTCATCGGACTTTATTGCACAGTCTGGCTTCCTCTAAAGCACAGTCTGACTCGTATTCATCGCACACTTAGGCCGCTACTTCGGCAAGCTTGACGATACCTATCTACTTGTTACTTTATTAAAGCCTTTGTGGGTTGACACAATAACACCGGACGGTAGCCACTATGCGATTATTTGAGTATCTGGATCTAAGCCATAGATTTATATACTCTAGTAGTGCCAGTTATATATGTTACAGTTACTAAAACTGTACGGCAGCGGTCGACTACTGTGCAGTTGAAGTTTCTCATTCCATACGTCCTACCGGACGGGGATTCGTATGGGGAGATTCCTGCCTGACGGACACCGGTCCAGAAACAATCGCGAATGGGGTTGCGGTGGCTCGAGGAGGTAGTCGAATCCTCGCCCCTTACTCACCCGGTCTTCTCAAGAATAGTACTACTGATACTAGAGTCCGGCCGGTTGCCACAGGGCACCAGTAGTACTACTAATTAATTCTGAACCCACCTTCACTCTCGCCCTGGAATAATTCTCACTCGACGCGGGGCCGAAATTTGTAAGCTATTCCTAAACCTAGTACTTTACTACTACCTATCGCCCCTAATAAGATTTATTGCCACCGTTTTTCTTGGGAAAATTAATATTACTAGTAAAATAATATCTGGTTCAAGATACTTATTTGTATTATTTAATCTTAGCTTTCCTAGATGCATTCGCAACTCGTTTCACTCCAAACCATAATAGTCCGTCACTGTGCCGCGTATTCTTTACACTCAAAAGTAAAATCAACTACGTGAAGGCTAATAGCAAGGAAACCCGAGTATAGGCGTTTCCTGATATTGGAATCACTTGTCCACTGGGCTAAGGGCCGAGTGTAAGCACCTTTCCGGCGGGACAATTATAGCAATGTAACCCGCAGGCAATATCTCTGACAGACGATGTAAAATAACTATCCTTCAGCGCACGTAAGATGGCAACCAGGAACATAAATCGCGGCGTCTGCACTGGCTGTCGCTAGATAAGCGCATCCAATACAAGATTCTTCTAATTCTATACAACGCAATTGCTACGAAAACGCTGCCATACATTCTTACCACTTCATCCGGACTACGACTTGCCAAAGAAAGGGTACTGCGAATTGATGTGACAAGAAACTTCCAATTTTTTGGGCCTTCGGAATGGAATAAACTGCCGCTTGCTTTGCGAAGTCCAGGCCTAGAACTGACTCATTTCAAATCTAGCCTCAAGACTTATTTATTTCCAACGGAATCGTGACGGGTTTGATTGAAAGATATCATAAACATGGGAAACTTACCTTGCGCTTTTGAGACGCTTTCGCGAAAAAAGCGCGTTATAAATCCATTATTATTATTATAAATCCATTATAAAATAAAAGCCGAAAGTCAGAACATTAGCTAGGTAAGCCGTACACATAAAACTCCGAAGTGTATAATTAACACATGTTGTAAAACGCTTCCTCGATACAGTCAAACTTCATGAAATCCAAGATTCGACTGACTTGTTAAATAAAATCAAAACTAAATTTAACATAACTAATAAACGAAATTAACGAAAATATGCAAATTAAGACAGAAAAGAAGGTAAGTTTTAAAATTTTCAGATTTTAAGAAACCAAAATTTTGAGGGAGCGATATATATAATATATATTTTAGTGATAAATCGTAAAGGATTTTAGCCGCGGGATCCCCTTGGTAGGCTACTTAACCCCAGACACCCACTTTAACACCTTTTGTTAGCTTGCTTTGGGTTAAATTTAGTCATTGTGTTATATGTTTCATTTAGGCTTATTGGTAGAAACTTGAAGACGAACGCATCTGAAAAAAAGTCCGGACGAAATAATAATAATAGAAACATTTATATGGCGCCCTTTTTGGCGAAGCGCTGCAAAGGCGCTGACACAAAATATTACAGGAAACACAGACATTACATACGTACACGTAGACAAAACATAACTGAAAGAGTATACACGCAAACAGACACTGATAACATTGGGAAACATAAGACAGATTGTTTTTTAATATACAATTTTATACAAAACACAGAATAAACAGTCAAGTCCTAGGGAATAAGTGCGTTTTAAGCCTACATTTGAAGGCTTCTAGTGATAGTTCTGAGTCCCGCAATGTCCGTGGCAGTTTATTCCATAATGATGGCGCCAGAAAAGAGAAAACATTTGTTCGTGTACCATGTGTTCTGAGGATGCGTTCATTAATTATACGAGGCGTTGCTGCAAATTGTAACATCTCTGCTAGGTATTTTGGCTCATTCGAGGTTAGTACACTGTGAATTATAACCAATGCTTTAAAAGTAATTCGTTCATGAAGGGGAAGCCAATGTAGGCGTCTCAGTATTGGGGTAATTGGATCCCATTTCCTAGAGCATGCTATAATTCTTGCCGCTGTGTGTAGGATTCGTTGCAGAGGTTGTATAACACAGGCTGGGAGGTTGGGTAAGAAAAATAAAATAAAAAATACTATTAAACTAAATTTATACAATTTCTAGCTAAATAATTAACGTATACGCCACATACACCATAAACGATGTTGATCGTCAGAGGTTTTCTAGTTGGTTACCTTGTATATCGATTGTAAAAATTAGAGAACAAATTTAGAAAATCTTAGTATAAGCATTGATTACTTAGGTACTCGGTATTTCTTAAACACTTTTAATATCGAAAGTTTTCCAAGACTCAATTTAAATTTTTGTTCTGGACACTAAGACAGGTTCTCAATATTTTACTAACGTCAACGGTTCCGTGGAGACAGTTTCAATGTTTGTTCTGGGCGCGAAGCGAAAATACTGCTACCTTTTTATGTATACATCCTGCATAATTTCTGTTCCATACCCAACATGATTGCCACACGTCACGTTAAATGTATTAAATAATATTAAAACTATAATACCTCTGCGAGACGAGTTATAAAAGTTTTGCCAGTTCGATTTTGGTAGGTGCAGGCAGTAGAAATTGAAATTAAAATTCTGTTTACCAAGACACTTCTCAATGCCTTTTTGCTGAATACGGCACTGGAAATGTTTGGGTGCTGCAAAATTTTGCACAACTGCAGAACAGGTCTGCAGTTGATTACCTTTCGACCAAAAGTGGCCTTTTCTACACAAATCATTGACTTTTGTTAAATGTCACTCATACACTGGTTTCTTGTTCCACACCGTAAATCATGGGCGGCATCGAACTGGAGATTCTCTCATTTCGAAACGAGGGTTGACCAACATTGCTCGAACATTATGAGTTAAGACAGAGACCATCCGTATATAGATGGTAGATCCTCCTGCCATGCTTCTTTGATTTCTGTATTTTAGGTGTCATAAAATTATGAATCCGTCTTTCATACGATAAATTAACATATGCTTACGCATCAGCACGGCTGGACTTCTTGGGCACCTTTCACCAACGCCCACGCCCCGTGTGTTCTTTTGTCTTTATAAGCATAGGCTTGCCCCTCGGTAGCAACATTTGCGATATTTTTCAGCTATTATGTCAGGCTATTATGTTATAATTGAATTAATAGCCAACGCAAACTCTTTTTGTTTTCCTAAACCTTGCGTTCTAAATCTAAAGTGCCTTTGGTGTTATCGTTGTGGCACAAGCTGTTGCCAAACTTGACCAGTTAAATGCTACGAGTTAAAAACATTGAGTATCAACTACTTTTGGGAAGAGATTGAGGCAACCTAAACTGCCACCCAGAAAAATCGTTTCTGAGATTTTATAAAAATATCACAATAGCCATTTTTCGTAGACGCCATGGACCAAGAATGACTAAAATCAATTTCAATAGCTGTTGTTGCGTGCAATATTATGCAACAAGCTTTCCGGTGATGGATTAATTTCTAGACACGTCATCAAACTTAAATTCCAGCATTTGTTCAGAACAACGATCGCCAGTGTTCACCGGCGACAAAATTTTTTGTGCCAGCTTCGAGGAAAGTTCAGTGCATAACACCACTTTGCTTCTGATTTCTCAACAATGCAAGTTTAAGCTACTTTTTACATTATGCTAAACAACAGCGCAGAAGAAATGCCTTAAATGTTACAATACGCATCTATGGCAAAGTAAATTCGGCGTGGTCCTAACCAATGGATGGTTCTGTAAATTGACGGGCAATTACTGAGTATTCCTTATTGTTTCTAAACACACAAAGTAATGAAAATATTGTGATACTATTTCGTACATATTGTTAGCTGTTGCAATGTCGATCTTGTTAGAGTTATGACGGAAAATAACAATAAATATTTCTGTAATTTGTTTATTGATTGGGATTATTGCGAAAAATTAGAGTAACTACTAAAAATAGTTGGCAGCTGTTATAGCAAAATTTAATAACAGCTTCATAAATGTTATAATTTTATTTTAAGCTACATAGCTAGGAGGCTATGGTATATCAACGGATATTTACATATCTTTGGTGTTGGAGGTTTTTGTTGTTTTCACAGTTTGTTTTGTTTTAATGCTAATTTGCATAATTAACATTCTTTTGTTTTAGTAGCTAACACGTGTTAGCTCTTCAGCGGCGGTGTTTAGCGTCTAAAGATGCTGCGGTCATTGTGGCGATAAACAAAGCACTAGTACGTCCTATATTGGAATATGCAGCAGTTATTTGGTCCCACAAGACGCCAATGGAATTGAACGTTTGGAGAAAATCCAACGCAGATGTCTTCGCCTCTCAAACAGTTACCATTTTGACGAAACGTCGTCTCTTAAATGCCGTCGGGATACTACTGATATGGGAAATGCCTACAAAATTTTGCATCATGAAACAATCGTAAACCCTGACGATCATTTCTCTCGCCCGCATCGCATCTTGAGGGGTTACGAGATGAAACTCTTTCACCCAACCATACGGACTGACATTCGTAGCCATTTCTTCTCTTGTCGTATCATCGCACCGTGGAATATGCTTGACAGCAACACTGTTCTTTCACAAAATTTGGACAAGTTTAAAAGTAATTTGGGAGAGGTGCGGAGAATGCCACGCTAAGGCAAGCACATCTAAACCCTCTTAAGGTACGATCTTCTTTTGTTTTTCCAATTCAGTTTGGATTAAGCTTCCGCTTAGTGAGGTGGCAGTCGAGATCAGCTTGTGAAGAGTACGGCGGAAAAAATTGTTGAATTAGCATCCTAGCAATATGACACACTCCTGAGATCTACATTCGCTAAGCTTAGTCAAATCAGAACTTCCGAATTTTTGAGTAGATCCGCTCCCGTTTCATTCTGTAATTTTACTTGATAACTGAGTCGGAATACTTAGCTATTAATTGAGGTTCATGTTTGAATTTTATATTATGGTTCATGATTTGCTTGTGCTTTAATGGCTTTAACTCTGGTTTATGGTTTTCTGGCGTGAAGGATAACGCGAAGTACGTAAATGAAACAACTAGCAGAAACTGTGGATTCAGCGAAACGCCAAACCAATTCTGGCAAATTGTAACAGTGATCCTTGTCAAAAATTAATGTTGAGCAACAATGTCACAAAACAAATAGGTACTTATTGCTTTATTAATTTATCTTGTCCCTATTATTATCCCAAATAAAACCTGAGTTAGCATGGGCCTAATATAATCATAACCCGTAGTAACTTAACACGCGCCTAGCTCATACGTTAACATAAGCGGGAGCGGGAACGTTAACATAAGGAAATTAGCGTAAATCTAAGGAAAGGATAAGCTAATTAAATAAGCGTACGAGTCGAACCGTTCGGCGGCTACGTACGAACCCACAAGGGAAAGTAATAGATATCAATTACTCAGGATCCATCAGTAAACCATTCGGCTACTGGTGGCTATAAGTAAACTAAATAGCGTAAATCTAGGGCAAAGGTTAAGATATTTCGGGTCCAACCGTGCGGCGGCTATGTACAAACCTCACAAGATGTAACTTTAAGGAATTATTAGAAGGGAACGACCGAATATTCGGTATTCGGCCGAATAGTAGTTATGGCATTCGGTATTCGGCCGAATAGTTGGCAATATTCGGCCGAATACCGAATAGTTGACTGGCCGATGTTAGTTGAAAAATAGAGTCAAAATCTGCCCACCAGATATCCTAATTTTACGGCCGGAGTCCTGATAATTATGCTGCAAACCGCTAAATACGTCCATAGTATGGTGGCACAAAATGAAGTTAAAAACATATGTATCGAAGATTACTAAAGTTTCTAGATTAGCCTGTATTATGATGACGGGTGCTATGAAATCGACACCAACACTGGCCATGGAAGTTCTGTTAAACAGTCTTCCCATTGATCTGTCAGTAGTCCAAGAGGGCATACGAGAACTACACAGATTAAAATGTGTGTTTCCAGAAATGTACAATGAGATGCCAGGGAAATATTGTAATATGAATAACGTAATACGGGAAATACCCAGTTTGAACTTCCCTTGCGATCTAATTTCATTGCGGGCTGTGGGAAGAATCAGCTGGCAAACTGTATTCCCCAGCCGTGAGGGATGGATGAGGGAAACAGAAAGTATCAGGAAGAGTATGGATAATACCATTATATGTTATACGGACGGTTCACTTCTGAAGGTAAACGATGTTAAATCTGCTGGAGCAGGTTTCCTGCAAGGAACGAAGAGCTATAGCTATTCCTTAGGCCAATATTGTACTGTGTTTCAAGCGGAGATCTATGCGATAAAGATGTGTGTAGATAATGTTGTGGATAAAAATGTTCGTAATATGAAAATTTGTGTATTTACAGACAGCCGTGCTGCTATTATGGCACTCGGCGCAGATAAAGTTAGGTCAAATCTAGTTATGACATGTAAAGCAAGTTTGGAAAAATTGACAAGACAGAATGAAGTATTGTTAGTGTGGGTACCTGGTCATAGTAATATTGAAGGTAATGAAAGGGCTGATGAGTTGGCTCGAGCGGGCGCTTCTAAGCGCCCAATTGGGCCTGAACCTATTTTGCCAATCGCCAGAACAGAAGTGACTACAATGATAAAGTCATGGCTACATAGGAAATTCACTAAAAAATGGACGCAAGATCTAGCGTGCAAGCAGACGAAAAGCATGATAAGTATTCCAGATCATAAACGTGCCAGTTTTCTTATAAGTCTCTCGAAGGACAAACTACGGCAGTGCGTTCAAGTAATTACTGGACACAGTTGGTTAAATTACCATCTACATAAGATAAAAATAAAAGAAGAAAAGAAATGTGATCACTGTGAAAATGATGAAACATCAGAACATTTTCTGTACAATTGTGAACGCTTTGCAGATAACAGGCGAATAATACTAGGAGATAAAGCACTGAAGAAAGGTAGCTTGAGAGACTGTGATATCAGGAAACTTTGTAAGTTTATTATAAGTACAGGGAGGCTAAGGCGCTCTACATAGGAACGCATCATCCGTCGACCTCTCAGGTATCTCAAGCCAAGGTAATGGTTTTCTCTTTGCTATTTATTACAGATATGAATGGGCTAATGCAATGGGCAGATTAATTTTGCCTCCGCATGTTCTCTATGGCCCAATAACTCATTATCTATCTATCTATCTGGCAATATTCGGCCGAATACCGAATAGTTGACTGGCCGATGTTAGTTGAAAAATAGAGTAAAAATCTGCCCACCAGATATCCTAATTTTACGGCCGGAGTGCTGATAATTATGCTGCAAACCGCTAAATACGTCCAACGCGTTGCAACTTTGGTAAGACAAGATGCGTTTCAGACTCATCAATTCAGTTCGCAGCCGGGTCGAATGTTCTGATCACCACAGTTATGTTTTTCATCAGCCGTGCACTATCTCGTTGCCATAATAGTTTCGAAATTAATACTTTGTGGTCTAAATGCAGCAGGATTTGTTCGTTTTCTTTGACACATCGTGAATGTGAAGTGAGACATCATGCTATGCCGTTCTACATATCTACATAAGCCTAACCCTAAGTCTAACGCCCCCGAACACCACGCACTGAGCCGTTCATTTTTTTAACGATATGACTTCACGCATCATCAATTATCGCCGTTCTCCAGATAATGAAGTTATAAAAAATCAATAAAAAACAAAATTATAACTTCAACCAAGCAAGCGA